>JALIZH010030482.1:0-24159 GCA_030522465.1 Rhipicephalus appendiculatus | reverse complement strand
GCGCCGAGCTGTAGACAGCACGCCGCCGCGTTCTGCTTAGAATATACACCTCACACTCGGGAGCGGCCCGTGATACACAGTCGGTTGTAGTTTTTTGTCAGCAACGGCGTCGCGGTCGTGCCAAGATTTAGCGGAACGGCGGCGCCCTTTTCAGTTTGTTTCCGACAGGGGCCGCCGCTCATCGCCCTGCGTCGGGTTCGAGGCTGTTCGCCACGCACTCGCGTGTTCCCTTTCATATTACTCACGATAGTGCGTACACCCGTCAGCAAAAGATAACAGGGCGCGAAATTTCCGGAAAAGCTGTACTTTCACTTCATCTGGGACATGAAGTCCGAAGGAGTACTCCAGCCTGCGATTCGTATTACAACCGATACAGTCAACAGCTCTAGTAGAGGTGCTGTGCAATAACAAAGCAGAAATTCGCAGAAGGACTTGTTCTTGGGCTAGTTGGTGTTTGCTTATAATCATGATGTAGCGCGAAAAGACACAACGGACACAGTGGTTAGTGGTTCTCTGTGTCCGTTGTGTCTTTTCGCGCTACATCATGATTATAAACAGAAATTCGCACTTGTAGTGGGTTCTGCGCCCTAGTGATGTAGCATTATCAATGTTACTATAGTTGAGTCACTATCAAACTATCGATGGTAGAAGAAACTATCGATAGCGCTACCGATAGTAAGTTTGAAAGTACAGTGGTCAACACACATGTCCAGAACGACGGAGTGTCGCACACTGAACAGCACTACCGACATCTGCAGTTCGAAACAGGCCGATTCTGAGCATGCGATGCGCCAACAATGTGGCCGCCTTGCAGTTTCCGTGGCCGCGATAATGGGCTTTTTCCTAGACTGAGCAGCACCTGAAGTGGAGATCGCCGAAATCAAAACTGGTGGCCCTTGGACTCCGAAATTGTTCGCCGCATGCTGGTAGACAATCTCGGAGGCCTGCATTCGCGCCTCTTCTTGGGGAAAACATTTTCACGGTTGTGACACGAGATGTCGCTTGGTCCGCACCGGTCATCGCGTTTTGGCCACCAAAAATCATGGCGCCTGCCTCCTCGAGGCCGGCGCGCATGCGCAGACTACCTACTCGGAAAAGGCCCATTGAGCAAAGCGCTTTGGCCGTCAGAAGCTCTGTCATGTAAAAAAAAGAAAAAAAAGAAACAAGCGCAGTCGCCCGGATTGGCTCTTATTATACTGTGAACGTATTCTCGAATCGTGGTATCGTATCATACCCAGAATAATGCGCTTCGTTTTTTTGCTTTTTTTACAACGAAAGTTGTTATGAGATCACAAAAAGGGCGCGGTAGTTTTCCGCCGCCGCCGGTGTCCGTAACCACTATCGCACGAAATAAGAAAAAAAAAACGAAATACGAAAGAACATCCAGGATGGAACTGCGTTCGAACCTGGGTCCGCTCCGTGCCAGCACAGTATTCTACCACTCAGCCATGCCAGTTTTTTTTTTTTTTTTTTCATGCTCGATACTCCGGCGCACAAAGACCCTATACAAGCGTTATATCGGGAAGGAACCGCGTTAACATACGCAATATAACGTGGTAGAAGAGTAAAATAACAACCAGGCGTCACACAATATGAATTGCATTACGAGTGGGTCATTGAATGCTTCCAACCCATTACGAAAGGCTCAGCCATAATTCTTCGTCGTCATCAGCCACCGAATCAATTAATGGAGTAGTGGGTACATTGCAGGCGTACCTGTATTAGTAGCCCCTTGAGAGTTAGCAACGGGCTCTGGAAATGGCGCTCTTACAGCTTTCGCTGTGACTGTGCTGCGGAAAGTGCAGCACAGTCAAAGTGCAGCACAGTGACTGTGCTGCACTTTGACAAATTTGGATTCAGAAGTAACCAGTTACACCTCACAATTACAAACTTAGCTTTTGATATTTTATTTTGAAATCACAAAATGCTATATAAGTTTCAAGCCGTGCAGTTCCGCCACATGTGACGGCTTCCTATTCTGCTAAAGCTGAACAGTTCAGCTTTATAATCATGTGTCAGCCAATCATTCTGCTGAAGGAACGCAAGCATGTCAACTTTCTGGCCCTTCTGCCTGCTTCTCCTGCTCCGCCATATACTACCACGCATTCTGAGGCTCAAGTTTATGCTGCACTGAGTTCGCGCGGTTGATTTTATACTATCGACTGTACAGTGGTGAACTCTCATGTCTAGAACGACGGAGCGTCGTGCTCGGAACTGCGCGAGCGACATCTTCAGTCGTAAATACACCACATCTCAGCATGCGCGGCGCCAACGACGCGCGTGCCTTGCATTTTTGATCCTTGTTTATCACTGCGGATACAACAACTTCTTTGGCCGCGGAAAGCGCTCTGAACGTTTTAGCGCAAAAAAAAAGAAAAAAAATAGAAAAAAAAAACGCCTGCGCGGCGTTTTTGACTGTGCTGCGCTTTCCGCAGCACAGTCACTGTGCTGCACTGAGTGTACACATCACTGTGTAACTGGTTACTTCTTCATCCGAATTTATTTATGGACATATTCCGGCAATGTGATTACGGCAATAATTTATTTCTTTCGCCAGAACATTGCTCATAAATTAAGCGAACCCAGTACTGCTGGTAGTTGGCTATTTGATTATACTGTCGGTAGCACTATTCCTGATGGTACTATTGATTCAACTCTCGATAATATCGATTGTTTACCGATATTAGTACCATCGATAGTCTCGTTACACTATCGATAGTTTAAAAAGCTACCGATACTATCGATAGTTCATTTACCGATAGTTCTGCAGCACTACTGCTGACCCGCAGGTCACGGGATCGAATCCCGGCCGTGGCGGCCGCACTTTCGATGAAGGCGAAAATACTTGAGGCCCGTGTACTTATATTTAGGTGCACGTTCAAGAACCCCAGGTGGTCGACATTTCCGGGGCCCTCCACTACGGCGTCTCTCATAAACATATCGTGGTTTTCAGACGTTATACCGCGTCAATTATTAACACTCCGCATCTTGCCGTAACATGTGTCCAGTGTCAGCTATTGGAGCGACTACGTGCTGTGGGGCGAAGTGCAAAAAGAAATTATGGGTCGGTTCTGAGGGCCAACTTCAAACATTTCATTTCTTTCTAAAAAAAAATGATTTGATGAGACTTTGTTCATTGTTTATCAATCAAATGGTCTATCAAGTTGTCGCATACAAAGCATTTTCGCTTGGATTGTATCATTACAAAAATTTTGGTCCGAAATGAAATGATAGACGTTGTGTACTTTCTGAATTGTTCTCATAAAGATTTTCAACATATTTTGTCCCTAAATATCTTGCTGCTAAGGTACACTTTCCGCAAAGCTACACAGCTATTTACCTTGGTCATGTACAGTGCCATTTTATGTATTAAAAACTCGTGTACCTTGAACATTTTTTTTATTTTTAAATTTCGTAGAGGGCACGCAATCACGAAAAATTCGGAAGCTCCTTAGGTAAACAAAACCCCTGCAGCGCTGCAAGCGTGATTTCAAAGAATAACATACGAAGATCAACTTCAAATAATGTTTTATTACGCACAGTTAGCAAAACGGAGCAAAATTTGTGAGGTGGTCGCACGAGTGAAAATTTCATTCAAGAAAGAAATTTTGTGCCAGAATGTTCCCTGTAGTATAGAGCAAAGAAATTTAGTGCTCACCCGGAGCTAGCTGGTTGTCCAACATCGGAAATTGAAAACACAGTGCGCTTGACGAGAGCGCGGAGAGAGATGACACGGTCGCCGAACGAGCTCAAGTTAATAATTATTAAGGAGAATGCTTTAGATGCCTTATCAAACTGTAAAATTGTCAGCGTCCAAATGAGTGATGCGAAAAAATCACCATCACGTGATGACGCCATCGTGACGTCACAGGTCGCAAACATTTGTTACGTCACATTATTACGTCATAAAATGTCATCGTCGCTTCGCGGCCCTATCAAGGAGGCAGTACAAAACCAGGTGATGTGTAGAAAGCTTGCAATGCCTCTCATGCTGGAGGCAGTGCAAGACCACGTTATGTCCAGAAATAATTAGAAGCGGGGAAGGATATCTACGTTGTCTGAGATAAAATGAAGAGGATGACTTTCGCGTTGGAGTCGTCTTAGGCGAAAACACGAGGGACGCTGTCAGCTTTTGTTCAGACACCGCCGTAGTAAGTACCAACAACAACCAAAGGAGCAGAAACGTGAGGAAAGCATGATAGATATATTTTACTGAGCAACTCAGGAGGAAACAAATGTTGTATAGCTCTTGAGATAAAACGCAGCTGTTTATCTAGATGGGCTATGGAAGGGGTACACACACAGCTATCATGTAGGCTCGCGATTTTTGGGATTAAGGAACTTCAGGCCCTACTTCGTCACCACACCTGCGCAGCACGCTAGTGCTACTAAATTCAGAGGCGGACTCATAATTTCGGCAGTGCACACACAGACGGCCTGAAAACCCTCATTGTCACGTCGTGCTTGTGCTGTGGTAATCTTCTGATAACATATCTGGCAGTTTTACCAAGGAGTCATGGGGAGCGGTGGCTGCGGTCGAGCCTGCCATCGAAGAAGAGGGCCGCGTCGCCTGGCTCGTGTTGCCCTCTCAGAACGTTCAGTTGTGGCCCGGTCTTCGTGGAGTAAAGGTTTTCTAAATAGCGGAGCTGTTGAAGCTTGAGCCATCTTTCTGGGAAGCGCAAAACTACACACGGACAGCCAGAAAGACACGACACAAGCGCTAAACTTCAACTGAGCGTTTATTCGGAAAAGCGAACATAGTACATTGTGTCGTGTCTTTCTTGCTGTCCGTGTGTAGTTTTGCGCTTCCTAAGAAGATGGACGTGTACCAACCAGCCAGATCTACATGCTTATTATGAAGATTGAGGTAGGGCCGTATCCAGTGACCGCAGAACACTCGGCCCAGGCACGCCAAGCAAAGTGTAATCATGCGCAGCCATGTATACTATAGCATAGCGATGGGGTGGGAAATGGAAGTGAGTGCAAGGAGGAGTGATGAGGGAGGGGGGTGCGAAATAGGGATGGGGAGAGTGTAGAGCAAAGCATAGCCGTGTATAGTGTAGAATAGCAAGGCACAACATTGTGCAGGTCATTTCAAGGCAGGAATGTGAGGCAGCTTTTTAGATTTCCTGACAATTACATTTTATTTATAAACTGCGAGCAAGCAGCCCTTCCGTACGAAGTTTCGAATGTTCTATGCAATTTATCACGGTTTTCGAACCCATTGTGGTCCCCCACCAACTGCCAAATGATGTTTTCATACGGTTTGCGAATTAGGAGTATATATTGTAACTGCAATCATGACTGCTGGGCTTTTCAGCCTCTTGCAAAGTAATGTCTTAATCCCTTTGATTCAGCCCTCTTGAAGGTTGGCTGATTCCATTCTTGCTTCGAGAGTCCAGTGAAAATATCGCGCAGCAACACGCCGAATATATATTGATGGACTCGTTGGTCAGCCATAATATTATAATCAAGAAGCGCTCTGAAGACGCATTGACGCACGCACAAAAATAACGCAAACAAATGGGCTGGTTTGTGTTGGTGACTTCTTTATCGGCACATGAATGTGTCTTCTGTGCGCTGTTTCATCAATGTCAGTTACTAGCTCAAGGATAGCTTCTTTAACCAGAGGCGCCGTCTAGTTTAGGCTTGATGCCTGATGTCTCTGTTATCCTCAGGGGCGAATGCCCGGCTGGGAGCTAAGTAGAGGCGCGAAAGAGACAAAGATAAGGAGGTTGCGGTCTTTCCATACGCGCGTGAAATATAGCACAACTTCAGGCAGATATGAACAAGGGTAGGGATAGACTCTTTTTTTTTGTTTTTTTTGCAGAGTTTTGTATTTTGCCAAAACTGTGCAAGTGTTTAAATCAGAGGGGCCATAGGCTTGTAGGCTGAACACAAACTATCGTTATTGGTGCGTATCGTGTGCTGAAGGCATCCTTTAATCGATTACATTGCCTTGCGGCCATACATGCGTAGGACAAAGCAGCAGATGCCTTAATAAAATATTATCATAACGCAAGGACACTGTCACAGTGCGTATTTGAAGCTATCTGCGTATGCATTGCCACATTAGCGCACCCAGGATTTCTCTCAGTGGCGGGTTATAATTTTGACATAAAATAAAAAAAATACCAGATATCAAATAATAATAATAATAATAATAATAATAATAATAATAATAATAATAATAATAATAATAATAATAATAATAATAACATCCAATGCGATGATGATGATGATGATGATGATGTTTCACAGCAAGAAATTGACAAAACTTGAGAGGGCCAAGAAACTGTTCATTGAAGCAGTGCGCGTAGAAAATAAACTAAATAAACGGCAAATTGAATAAACCAACGCGTATTATAGTTGCCAACAAAGATGCCTGGTAAATACTTATTTTTGCTCATTTTTGAGCTCCATGAAGTTATAAGGGTGCTGACGTGCCGGCCGGCTGGCGGTCTCGCAATGCTGTTTTTTAAAAAATGATTGCTATGGTAGCGCCAACCAATTGGACGCAAGAAAGGCACACGAGGACACCTGGCGCCGTGTGCATTTCTTATGTCCCATCTATTGTGTCTTAGCTCCAATTAAAGTAATCAGCAAATGTCATACAAACAAGCCCCACTGGCAACTTTAGCAGTTAAAAAACTTCGCAGCTGAGAATTTTGTGCATAATGCGTGCAGAACATCCTGCATTAAACTTCCTTCAAGCCTCGCCAAACTACATATCTGAAAGTGCAACGTAAATATTGATTATAAACTTTGGGCCGTTGATAACAAACAGTATGTACAGCTTAATGCAGCACATGTGCAGTAGAATTTTAAGCTCACGGATAAATTGCATTATAGCCACACTTACTGACTTGCATGTCACTCGGGTGCACATGTTCGGCGACTGACGCATCCTCAGTGATAAGTGACTGATCGATGGATGCAACTGACGGCGATATGTGCTGAGTAATCGCTTCCTTTTGGGCTGTAATCGGGCATTCCGGTGCTGTTGCTGCATTTCTTGAATATCAACGCGGAATCTTTTTCGGGAAGTAGCTGAGGATCGTGTCCGACTGGCACTTCAGCGATGCCTGTGGCATGGTAGCTCATTGTCGACGCAGACTCGCGGAGCAGGCACAGAAGCAAGTTCTATCCAGAGAACTGAACGTATGCATGTGTGCACTAAAAAACTTTGTAGCTTACGTCTGATGTACAACATACAAGAAAGAAGTAAAAGGAGAGAGAGCGAGACATGTCTACTGAAAAAAACGAAAAGAAAGAAAACGACTTTCCCAAAGCCCTTTTTTCGCCATCTGCAAGGGCGCCCTGCTCCTCCCATCTTCTCCACGTATGGATTTGGCATGGCAGTCGCGCTTGCTTGGAGTCCCTGCGTACTGCGGCATGACCGGCGACGCACACACTAGCTGCTCCAAGGCAAGCTCAGAAGTGCAGGAACCACAGTGTATGTGCTTAAACTAATATCGTCATGTGCTTGTGCTCCACTGTCTCCGGGGTTCGCGGTCGCTTTGACGATCGAGCCGCGTACGAGGTCGGCTTTCTTCTCGCCGCTCCAGTGCTCATCGTTCATCCGCTGTCAACGAAGTTAAGAAAAAATGCACGACCGCCCCCCTCTGGAGACAAAATTTTCCTGTAGAAAACTCAAGCCCCGAAGAACCCAGAAAACACGTGTTTCGAAGACTGCCGACGCCTTCTCATCTTTAAAACTTTGACTGAGCATTGCCCCGACGTTTCAAGGATGGGAGACTCGAAAAGCGTTTCTTTTCTTGTTCGGCAGGCACACACTAAACAAAAATAACCAGAAACGGGAGTAAGCTGCTTGTCCTCTAGCGCACCACCTTTTCTGGGCTGTTTTTACTATGTACCAGTCGAGGTAAAAATTTACTCTCACGCTAACCGAGTTCTTGAGCGTAGAAACGGTAGCATTTATTTACCCCGCCGAGGTTTTCAGCGAGTATAGTTGAAGTAATTTTTTTTACTGCCGTTACAAGGTTTTTATGGTGATTTCTGAGAGTTACTTCAAGTGGTACAAAAAAAAATGACGGCTGCGATCGGACCATGAGCCATCGAATTTATTAAGCATCAAATGACGTGGAATTGATGACATATACACAAATTAATATATATACACACACACACACACAGAATAAAACATCACCTGTACGGACCGCTCGCTGTACTCAACCGTACTTCGAGCACCCGGTATATATAGGCACCGAATTTTGACCTGCCATGTAGTGCCGGTCGGAGAGCTACGTTTTTTTTGCGTCGTTGAACAATGAAGGTTCATAGCACACGCGCAAACTTAAGGTGGGTTGCAAGTCACCATGAGTCACACCGACCTCTTAGTATAAACCCTCCCGATCTTACCTTTTTGATTATCCAATTATTAGCTGGCACTCCGGCCTGTTGGCCCACCCGCGTTAGCAGTGCTGATGCACAACTCCACAAAATATACCTAAGCACGCACAAACCATGGCAGCTCAATAATTTTCATTGAGCGGCAGTACACAAACACAGTAGCAGCACATATTCAGGAACGCCGGCAATGAAGAGCGGTGCCGCGCCTACCGGCTTCAGACCAACGGCGTCGCTAGGCCTTTTCGAGGAGCACGGCTATGCGATTAAAGACAGCTGGAGGTCACAGAATGCATATCCTGTGCAATATTCGTCGTGGTTATTTTAGACAGCAATGAAAAATACGTCTCTGCTATTCGCGGCGTCTTACGGAGCGATGTACTCACAAAGAACGAGACGGCTCACCGTCCGGGTTTTCACCGTGCACCCACCGGCGGCCGCACGCTTCCGTATGCCTCGTATCGGTGCCCGCCTTAGATCTAGATGTTTGACAACGGTTGGCGCATGCAGCGGACAGTTCCGACTGTGCTTTACTCCCAGCAGACATTGCTTTCTGTGAAACAAATTCTATGCGACGCTTGTTTCACCTGCTCCGGCGACGCACTCACACTGGCCGCTGGCCGGCTCGGTGCCGACGACGTAGCGAAGCCTTTCTTCCTATCGCTTCGAAGTTGTAACTGGTCCCTCTCCAGGAAGCAACTACGGACGATCACACCAGCTTGATGTTGTTACCGCTGGCAGTGTTCTTCGTAGATACTTTTTCGACAAGCTTACTGCCAACTATCCAGCCATGCGATATAGTCCTATTGTGTCTGTAATATTCGTAGAATTAAAAAAAAATAATCACTATGGGCGCAGAATTGCAGCATTGCTTCAGTACAAAGCACATCGTGTGACATAGTAGTGGTCATCAATGGGTGATAATAAAATAGTGCCATTCCTTTTCAAGCAAATATCAGATATTTAAGGCGTTCCGGGAATTATTGTAATTTTTAGGGTATTTTTTCGCAACCTAGGTTTCTACCACTACGGCAAAATTCAAATCACTGTAACAGACAAAAATCTTTTTTTCTAAAAATACTTTCCGAGGGCAAGTAGTGCACTGATATGAACGTCCACAATTTTTTACAATACAATTGGAGAGGGTCGAGCGCAATATTTGGGACGTTTGGCGTGGAATGACCATTCAGCAAGAGTACTGTGACAGAACACTAGTAGATATAAAAGGCTTGTTTTAGGGGCGAAGCTCCTTGGGGTGTGGGTCGTTCCCTCCTCTGTAGTAGTATGTATGTAGCCAGCTCTAGTTAGTTTTAAGAATTGCTCACTAGATGGCGTTGTGTGTATATGTCCTTGGAAATAATATCACTAGATGGCGTTAGTGGTTTTCGTATAGTTGACGATTAAAGAGGATAGATGCGCTGTTATAATTGGGATCGTCGGGCCGACGCGGCCCGGTATCTGCGGATCATGCGGCGGCTCCGGTACTCACGGCGGCACAACCCATAGCCAAGGACGCGTGCCTTTCAAAACTCACAGCAGCGTTCTGTGGCGATGCATGCGGAGGCGAGGCGTTGCGTCGAGCACTGGTGCGGACTTCGGCGTCTGAGTAGGTTGCATCGTCTTCCTCTGTCGTGGAACGCGAACTGGCGTTGTCGCTGAGGCTGGGAGCGCCCGGAACACAAGTCGGCGACGCTCGTGTCCAGCTCACGATCGAACACCCAGGATCATGCAAAGACGTGACACGTGTTGTCACGTCTTTGCATGATCGAGTGGGCAATGTACGGGGGGGGATTCACGGTTACCCGAATGATCCCTCCGAGCTTCGCCCACTCACCATCATTCACTTCGTGGATATGCTGTGATTTTTTTTAAAACCTACAGTGTATATGACCGTGGCCCCGTCATTCTGCTTCTGGACGCCGATCGGTGCGGACGCAGGATGGATAGCTCGCCTCGTGCAGCGACAGCGGTCGACGCCGGCCTAGGTATAGCGTCTCCGCTCGTTCCAAAGGACTACAGGATTATTCTGCCTTCGTTGCCATCAGGAGAACCGATGAGACGAGCAGTTGCACTGCAATGCGACGTCAGCGGTCGACCATATCGCATCGATGATTTCAAGCAACCTCTCAAAGACTTGGGCGTCATACAGCAAGTGACTGACATCGGGGCATATCAGATGTCGCACATGAAGACCGACGAAGCGAAGAAAGCACTAACAAAAGCTGGCGTTCAAGAGTTAAAAAAAAATCACGCCATATCCACGAAGTGAATGATGATGAGTGGGCGAAGCTCGATCGTTTTCATCCATGGCAGAAAGAGAATGTGTGGTCTGGAACGCGCTTATACTTCATGGTCATCAGCGTCATCGTCATGGTTATCACATGTAGTGGGTACATTCCACTATACTGGAACGCGCTTATACTTCATCGTTATCACGTGTAGTGGGTACATTCCACTGTACTGCGTCATCGTCATCTTTATCACGTGCAGTGGGTACATTCCACTATACGTGGCTACCTACCTACTACAACAACTACTACTACTACAGAGGAACGCGCTTATCCTTCATGGTCATCAGCGTCATCGTCATCGTTATCACGTGTAGTGGGTACATTCCACTATACTGGAACGCGCTTATACTTCATCGTTATCATGTGTAGTGGGTACATTCCACTATACTGCGTCATCGTCATCTTTATCACGTGGAGTGGGTACATTCCACTATACCTACCTACCTATACTCCATCTCAGAAGTACCTTGCAGCACTGTGGAAGCTGCAGGGCTTGTTAGCCAATAGGAAAGGCGACAGCCCCCCTCGAGACGTGTTCATCCTCGTCGCGTCGTCTGCTCGTCGTCTCTTTGGCGTCGGCTCGCCTACCTTGTCGATACTCACTCCTCCAATTAGCACAAAACGCAAAAACCTCTGCGGGAACGCCACCTCGTTGTTTCTTTATGTTCAGAAACCCACTTCTGCAGGGCCTGTTCGCTGGCGTTTGTGAGGAACGCGGTTCTTTTCATGACAGCGTTCATACTGGAGTTTTCACCGAGTTCTTTTTAACGCGATAGCGTTAAAGAGCTGGTTTCGCAGAAATTCCTGCGTCGGTGTCGGCGTCGGCGTCGTTGGTTGTGAGCGAAAAATCATCGTCTTGTCTGTGACCGAAAAATCGAGAAAGATGCAAATTAAAATAAATAATAAAAATTTTCGGGTCCGACTGACGATCGAACCAGGGTTGTCTGCGTGGCAAGGAGGTGTTCTACCACACAGCCATGCCTCTGCTTGGAAATACTGTGAAAATAACTTCCTCTCCTTGGAAATGCAGTGAAAATAACTTCCATATGCTTCGCAAACGCAAGCGTCCTTTATATAGGCGTCGCAATATAACATGTAATATCCCAGGAATATTGCGTGGTACAAGCGTACATTGCCATCGGGCGTCAGAATATGTGACTATCATAACGATTCCATAGTTTAAAGCCAGCCACCCATTACAAACAGCACACACCTTACTGCGCGTATTCCCTTCCCTTACAAAAATTCTTTTTTGAAAAAACATAAAGAAGTTATTGAGCAATGTCAACAGATGACATTGAAAAAAACATAACGGATCAATAAAAAAACCGTTGAGGAAGTTGTTGACCACCGTTGAAAATTGGCCCGCGACTTTCAATTGAAAAACCATAAAGCAAATCAATATAATCAATATTGATTTATCATTGAGAGGAAATGAACTGACAATTGCGAATACATTGCGAATCAATGAAAATACCGTAGAGGAAGCAGTCGTTGACCAGTATTGAAAATTGGCCCGCGACTTTCAATTGAAATACCATAAAGCAAATCAATATAATCAATATTGATTTATCGTTGAGAGGAAATGAACTGACAATTGCGAATACATTGCGGATAAATGAAAATACCGTTGAGGCAGTTGTTGACCAGTATTGAAAATTGGCCCGCGACTTTCCATTGAAAAGCCATCAAGCAAATCAATATTGAGTTTTCGTTTAAAAAATGGTGAATGCCAAATTGACGTATTGTTGAGAGTGTTTTCACTTTCAACAGTGAAGGGTTATTGAAACATGGCTGAAACTACGAGCCTAACTGATATTATTCTTGCTTCGGGAGAATGGCCAAACATAAATGCAAGCACATGTGTACAGCAAGCCTAACTCAATAACTTTGGGCCTGCAGTACAGAAGTGCCCACATTTACATTTGCCCATTCTTTCAAAGCAACAATAATCTCAATTAGGCAACATAGCTTCAGATTCGTGCCAGCGGGAATAAAACCTTTCAACATAATTAATGGTTACACTGCTTGTTTTCACACAGCGTAAGGTGCAGAAAAGATTATGTTAAAAGATTACTGAACTCTTTGTATTATATCTTCAAAGTCCATCGAAGCCAATACTAACACCAGTCTCCTCTACAAACAGATATTCATACAGAACATAATTTAGCACTGTACATGCCTCCCTCTACCCATTGAGGTAGTGTATGGAAGGTGCAAGCACCTGTGAGTTAACGACATCTTTCTTACACTCGAGGTTACAACACCAATGCACAGGCAAAGCAGCAACACATGAACATCGCCATGAACTTGTATTCTACTCAACTAGCATGTTTTAATGTATACTAGCCGAGTTTCGGTGAAACTTGGCAAAAAATACAAGAAAACACAATTTTCTAAGTAAAATATTTATTTTTTAGCAAGCAATTTTTGTTCAAATTTTTTAAATATTTGCAGTTTGACATAGCAGAGTACTTCTCACTAATGTGCAAACCGCATCCAATATGACAAAATAATTTGAACACTCTAGAAAGCACAATTTGAATAAATAAAAATAAAATCTTAGGTGACTAGACGTGCCAGAAACTAAAAATAGCATAACGCTGCAGGCGGGGCACGCCACTATGGGATGAAATGTACAGGAGTGAACAGGATTCATAATGGTTTTGAAGTCCAAATTGAAGAATTTTCAAGGATTCCTATTGAAGATTTTTGGAGGACACAAAGAAGCATGATATTTCGACATAACTACGTCAATGGCATTTTTCTTGCAAACTACTCAACAGAAATATTGCTGACGAAATATTTCGTCAATGGCATTTCGATAGGATTGAGTCAATGAAATGTTTATTGCAAAATGCTCAACAGAAATATTGTTCACGAAATATTTCCTCCATGGTATTTTGATAGAAATGAGTCAATTAAATTTTTATTGCAAAGTGCTCAACAGAAATATTGTTGAGGAAATATTCCCTCAATGGTATTTCTATTGAAATGAGTCAATGAAACTTTTATTGCGAAGTGCTCAACAGAAATTTTGTGGACGAAGTATTGAAGCAAGTCAATGAGTATTGCGGAACCATGGATAATCAATGAAGTCAATAATTCGATCACAATCCGGCAATGGAAAATCAAGAGTCATTTTCATAAGGGTTAACACCACGTAGTGGGTGCATAGCAAGTTCGAAAACATTTCCCACATTTCCCGCGCATAATTTCTCTTGGTTTAAAGCATACTACCCATCATACATAGTATGCACTAAGTGATTGAAGTACGCACTAGGGACGGGATATCGCTATAGCGTTCAACTCTTAAAGGCGAAGCTTAAGGGTCCCCCCAATTTTTTTGTCCGCGCGGTCGACGCCCTTTCAGCAGCCATCGCGCACCATTCTTGAGTGGAACAGCAAATGATTGGCACAGAAAACAATACAGACATTCATGGTGTTTCGCATCGTCAACGCATCACCGACGCTAATGTTGTGGCGACATCTGCTCAATTAACATCAAACCACTTTTACGGCTTGGCATCGCCTCAGTAATCCTAGCAGCACCAAAACAAACGAGCGATATAAATAATAGCGAAAGAAGATACCTGATTATTTGCCCTCAGCGTTAGATTAGACTAAGCGATGACAGATTATGCCACTTATTTCTTGCTGTCCGGGCAGAGAGCCAGTAAAAAGCTCGAATTCGGATGGAAGTGGGTTGTCGGGGGGTGTATGGGGGCTGCCATGTTGCTTTACGTCACCGAGGTTAGGGTGGTTATTACGGCTACCAACCGGTAATCTCTTCATTATTTCAGAAATTTCGAAGTGCATGCGTGAAAGGCCTAACGTGCCACGCAGCGCCGTAACGCGTCATGCGAGAAGCACAGCTAAAGCACATGCACCTCGTTGGTAATGAGAGTTAAGCCCGGGACTATATTATGTGCTGCGCAAGGACACTACCTGTTTACTCCTCGTAGCTTCGGCAGTGCTGCAAGGTAATTGTGAGATGGAGTATACCTCCCTACCTACCTACCTACTACAACTACTACTACAACAACAACTACAGAGGAGGGACAGACCCGCACCCTAAGGAGCTTCGCCCCTAAAACCGGGCGTGCCTTGTCATTGACCCAACGCGACAAGAGGTCAAGAGGAAGCTGCACTGGCTGGCATTTGATGAAGGGAAGCTATTGGACGCGCCTTCTACGAATACGGCGGCGTCAAGGAGGTGACAGATGACGGATAGAGGTTTGGTGACTTTGAAGGAGTAGAATCAACAACTCCTATGATACGCTTGCAGCTTCGAGAAGGTGTTTCTGTAGATCAACTGCCGCATCAAATGCGAATTGGAAGCAGCATGACAGAGCGCCTTTGTGCTTGCGTTGTCAGAAGTACGGGGCTCATGCGACGTGATTGCAAGGTTCCAAGGTGCGGTGAATGCCACTCTTTCGGACACGAGCAAGATGAGTGCACCCGCTCGTACGCCCGAGCTGCAGGACGACAATCTGAGACTCAGCAGAGTGAACTCATTATGGATGGAGAAGAATAGGAACAAGCGTCTGTGCCTGCAACACCACAGAAGCTATCATCGGATGACGCGGCGGTGGTGAACAGCAGTAAGGAACTTTCTTCTACCCTTGACACGAACGCCGAGCGGAGGAAGGAAAATGCAGCAGCCAATGACTGTACAACAACAACGAGCGGACAGACGCACCCTGCGCCTGTAGCAGACGCCACGTCACAGGAAACAGAGCGCCTGGAAATCTCTGCGTCCCAGCCCGAACCCACTTTGATATGAACGAACTCGGCTTCACAGCATCCTTTGGGGACTGAAATAGAAGAAACGCAAGGTTTGCTTGGTGATCTCAACACACCAAGCATGGATTTAGAAGTGGCGTCTTGAAAACGCCGTCGCGATTCCGATGACGGTGCTCAAGGGGATGAAACAGAAGTGAAGTCTCAAGTGCAGTGGAAGGTGGTCAGTGCAGGAAAGAAAAGAAACGCTGCGCGACAACGGTCGTCGTCGCTGAAACGCGACGATGGCCGCGCCAACTAGAGGTCAACACCGTGGATCCACCCTGGACGACGAGAGCCCAACGAGTGAAAGTGCAAGTGCAGGGCTCTCAGCCTGGACTCGCTCACCGATCTTGTCGCTGAGCGGGTCCGTGAAGGCAGCAACGCTCGATGTTCGAGGGCTGGCTTCTAGAAAGAAGCAAAGCCAGCTCTATATGCTTGTTATGGACCATGACCTGGACATTATTGCAGTCCAAGAGACGAAAGTGGAGAGCGAGGACGGCACCGAGATTCTGCTGCACCGTTTTACCGGGCGCTACAGCGCCAGCGTCAGTCATGCAGTTGGTAGGTCGGCAGGGTGTGTGATCTTTGTGCGAAATAATTTAGGTGCCACTGTTGAAAATGTCACTTATGATTAATATGGAAGGTTTCTTGTGTGCGATTTAACCTTCATTTCATTTAATTCGCGCGTTATTTGTTTATATGCACCCGTTAAAGTGGATGAACGCTGTGCAATGTTTGATGAAGTTCGAGCTTATTGTAATTGTGATCGCTTACTTATACTAGTGGGAGATTTTAACTGTATCTGCCGTGCCCGTGATAAAGCAAGTACAACTGCTTTTAAAGACTCAAGCATTGAAGCGTTAAAAATCTTAATCACTGACTTTAGTCTCGACGATGTGGCAGAATGTATTGGTAAAGGTCCCACACTGTACACACATTTTCAAGGATCCAGTCATGCGCGCTTAGATAGGGCCTATGTATCACTAGATTTAGTTCCGATTGTCAGTGAGTACAGCGTCCACCCCAATTCGTTTAGTGATCACTGCTTAGTATCATTTGTGATAGGCAGAAGAAATGGAAGCAGACATGTAGTTTATTGGGACATTTGGAAACTAAATTCTAATCTTTTGGAAGACGAAAAATTTATGGACAATGTTCGAGAGGCTTTGTTAAACATAGACAGCGGAGATCAGAAATACAGAGTGAAATGGGAACAATTTAAAAAAGATGTTATGTTGAAAGCGTTGGAGCGCTCAAGTACAATAAAACACGCGGAATGCCAAGAAGAAAGTACCTTATGCACAAATTTGAAACAGCTGCTAGCAGAGGAAAGTGAAGCACCGGGTGCATTTATTAACGATATAAGATCAGTAAAGTCGAAATTGGAGCAAATGGAAGAAGAGAAATATCGTGGTGCGCAGATAAGGACACGGGCCGAGAAGATGACTACAGGCAGGGCTGGGCAGTACCGAAGATAATGTATCTGAGATGCTATCTTAGATACTCTTTGGGTATCTTGTGTCTCTATTGCGATGCGTCTCGCAAGACGAGTATCTGTATCTGTATTTCCGATACATTCAATAACGTATCGTGTATCTTAAGATACAAGATACTGCTATCGCAACACTACCATGCGAAATAATAATCGCTGACTGAACTCCGCTGCTCAAGTTGGCACTGGTGCCACACTGCCACCGGAATAAAACTAAGGGCAGTGACATAATTGTATTCTTCGACACAGTCCACCAGTGTGGGCAGGCGATGAGGTGTGCGCGACCCTTTTGATGAGGCAGAGCAACATAAAAGCGCTCACGCAGTCTCTACAGAAACAAGCACGCGAACATAGACTTTCGCGCGCTTGCCCACGCGCCTTTGGTTTTCCCTTTTTAGTTGTGCCGATGCCATGACACTTACCCTTAGCCACCCACCAGTGGCGCGTACCACAATGCGTGCGGCGATGATCGTAGATATTATGATGCCGCTCTCCTGCGTGGTAATTCAGTACAAAATTTGAAGCGCGGGGTTGCTTCGCATCTCGTGGCTTTCACACATCAGCGTTTCGAAGGATCTTTTGGACGTCAGTTTGAATTACATGCGATTGACTCATGCACAAAGAAGATTCTAGCTGTATCACCAGTGATACCGATGCTAGATATAATAAAACAAGCGTTTGCCTATGAGATGATATCTTGGTGTACGATATCATTTTCTTCCTGCTATTTCTATTCAAAGAGCTTTTGAAATCATATGATTATATGTTAAAACAAGTAATTTCTTAGTGGTCCTTATTTTGCATCCCATACATTACCTAGAGCTCTGAACTGTGTTTTTTTTTTTTTCGTTCTGCACACTGCAATGTGTCTTTTCTGAAGTGCAGCCAAAATAAGCTCCCTGTTTTATCGTTACTTTTAACTGCCTGCTTTATTTCTGCTACTGCTTACTGTTGTTTTTTTTTTAGGCCTCCCTATTTTATTCACTATTACTAACTGCCAGGTAATCGGAGCTATAGGTGGCAATAGCGTGAATATATAGCGGCCTTGTACTTCGATGATTTGTGCAACTATACTGCCTCGCACTTTTATTTTTTTATTTTGGTGTAATGGGGTTTAAGCCTGAAAAACCGTATCACCGCTCGGCGCAAGCCGCGCCGCAATGTTTCGGAATCCACTAGACTGTCTCAGATTGCTCTTTTAAGATGACGCGCAAATCCTGCCGCGGCGGACGTGTTTCGACAGAGGTGAAATGCTACAGGCGCATGCACTTACATTTAATTGCAGGTTAAAGAACACCAGGTGATCGAAATTTCGGGAGGGGTTGCCCTCACCCATAATCCCCCATACTCCCCCATAATGATATCGTGGTTTTGGGACGTAAAAACTCCACAATTATTATTAGGATTACGCGCAGTACGCGCGTGCTCTAGTTCACTCGGGAGCTTACGCGAGCGCCTGCGATAACACTGGAAGGTGCAATCGCTCATGTATAAAACGAGTTCTGCCGATGATCAGATCACTGAAGGCCGACGGCATTTATTGCCGCTGTGAGAGTACAGCGCCCTTCGCTTTTACTTTGAGTGACTAGGTTTTCTGGGCACAAGTTACCCGGATAAAAAGGTTCGTCTCTGTCAGACTCCCCGCCGCTTTCTTCAATACAACAGGTCTGAGGCGTTTCTGGGATGCACATGTTCTCTCACTGAAGAAAAAAATTATAGCATGTTTCTGAGCATCTAGGTAACGAACGCTTTGCGCCAGCGAATAAAAACATTATGGAAAGTAATCGCAGTTCTATGTGCTCTACGTATACACAATGCATAACAAAAAAATGGTGCTACCAGCATTGCTGCTGCTGTGTACCGGTAATTCGGTATTGCATAAACGGTCTTTTATGACAACGTAAAACTGTACACCGTTATTTGCGCCGCGTGGGAAGGCTTCTTATTGAAGCTCGTGTGGTTGATGGTAACTCGATAGCTAGACGGCAAGCTCCGCAGCGACTCCCATCAATTACAGAAATGACAAGCAAGAATCACTGTCGGCGAGGGGTCTAAAAATCTGTCCTGTTAAGCAGCTAAATAAACCTTAATAAGTTCTTTCGGAAGTAAACTAATGTACTTTGACCAAGGAGGACAGTACTTTTGTGATACTAACAGACATTTTACTAAAATTAAATGAAATTGGCCACATTTAAGGGTTTCAAGCAGACCTTTTTGTTCATAGGCCTTCGCTACTACGTTATGGGGCATGCCGTTCACTTGATTACAGAACGGAGCTGTGCCTGGGTCAGTGTATCTTGAGATAAGGTAAATCGTAGTTTCGCTTGTAATAGGAGTGCTCCTTTCTTTTCCTTCGCCGATCCATGTTATTAGGTTTCTAACAAATAAGGTCGTGTGCTTTCGAACTCTCGCTTGTTCGTCTTGGCAGTACATGATATTCGAACCAGATACATACATGCACACTACGCACGCTACGCAGGCACGGACATGATATAAACACGCACGCACGAACATACATATACACGCACGCTACGCACGTGCGAACTCTCGTACAGGGTGGTTGAACCCCACCCAACCCCCAAAAATGTCAGCCGTACAACCCAGGTGAAACTATTAACAAATTTCAGAAACTCATAACTGATCAAAGTAAATTAATTTTTTAGTTAACCATGTTAGGTTTCCGGAAATTAGCGATCGTTTATTCAGTGGAATGGTGATAAATGTATCACTCGGAAACAAGCCTGTTCCAACATAAGTTGCGCTGCACTGTGTCGGAAAGGAACCAAGCGATGCGCCCGCAAGTCGAACGCTCCAAAAGCTGGAACAATCGCTTTTTGCAGTGCCTCTTAAATTTCTTGCGAGCTGACGAACCTAAAGTGTCAGCGCGCCGCGTTTAATGAGAACACAGCCCCGTCTCTAGACACCGCAGAGCAAGCGCAGGCATAAACACCGCAGGTTCGTCCATAATAAATATATTTCAGGTTTCACTACTGCAATTCACGCGGAATAAACGTACGTCAGTGACAGGGGCTTAGCGAGAACTTTTTTTCGGTGAGGTACACCCACGCCTTATGCATATTCGCGCGTGCGTTTGTGCTCGTGTATATACACACATGCGAAATAAAAAAAATTTCGAGGGGAAAGATTACAGCAGCTTGGGTATGCGTAGCAGCTTGAGAATGGGTAGCACTACGACTTGCACAGAAAACAAGCATACGGGAAAAATACACTCACACACATAACGCAACAAATTTCCTGAAGCGCTTGCTTATATACACGAAACTATACTCCGCTCTTTGAGAAGCCCGAATATTGACAAGAATGCACACACGCTAAATAATGGTGTATTCACCGGGGAGAATGAAGTCGTCGCGAGCGAAGTGATTAGAACAAACCACCATAGTGTCCGTCACCTTCTTTCCGATGCATAATTTCTGATCTACGTCGTTCTTCGTCGCGCGTCGTCCGCATACTTCGGAGAGAGAGAGAGAAAAACTTTATTACAGGTATATACAGGGAGTAGGTGAGAGATGGCCCGGTGCGGGCCACCCCTTAGAACCACTAGGTGGGCTCCTCTTTACAGAAGCCCATTGGCGACCATCGCGGCTCGGGCTCGGTTGATCAGGGCCTTCTGGCTCGTCAGGTCGGAACAGCCGAGCAGGGCTGCCTCCCAGTCCTCCCGGGTGGGGGTTCGGTTTTGGGGCGAGGTGAGGGGTTGACTGGCATGCCCATACCATGTGGAAGATGTCCGAAGACGTCTCCGCACAGTGCGGGCACTTTCCTGTACAGGCAGGATCGAAATATTTTAAAGCTGCCGGGCACAGCAGTGTTTTGGTGTAAAGGCGGAGGAGTAAGCGTTCCTCTGCCTTTGTGAGGCCCTTACAGGGTTTAGGATAAATTGCGTGGTCGAATCGGTAAAATTCAGTAATTTCTCGAAATGTTAAGGCCGGATTAGGTTCGGGATCCATTTCGGAAGGGTCTGAAGGCGTTACCCGGAGAGTGAGCGCGCGGGCCGTCTGCCGTTTCATTGCCTTCGAGACCCATATGAGCTGGAGCCCATATGATCCTACGGGACGCGGGGGGCACCGACGTAATTGCTGTTTTGTAAAATGCGATACGCCAGGTGAGGGACGTACCCGTGTTGAATATTTCTGCAGGCCTCTCTCGAGTCAGTAATGATGACGCGCGAGTCCTGGTCTGCGGCAGCTAGCGCGATGGCGACTTCCTCCGCATGTGTTATGTTCTGTGCTCTGAATGTGATGCCATTCACCGCGACGTTTTTGGTGGACGACTGAAGCCGTGTACCACCCCCCATGGTGAGGGCCGGAGGCGTCCACGTAAAAGATGCCGTGTTTGTTCCCATAGTGGCGGGCCAGTGCCTCCGCCCGCGCAAGGCGCCTGCCACTGTGGTCGTCATGTTGGCCGGAAGAGGGCGCACGTGCAGGGCGTATCTCCAGACTTCTGGGATGCGTACGCGCTCTTCCGTCTGTGTTGGGTGGTGGACGTGTAGTCGGGCTAATAGGCGGCGACCCGACGTAGTCTTTGAAAGTCTCGTGTATTGGTTGGTCAAGTGTGCCTCCCGGAGCTCCGTGAAAGTGTTTACCATTCCCAGGCCCATAAGGCGCTGGTTGGACGTGGTTATCGGGAGATCGAGGGCACGCTTGTACATCGCTTTCTTCTTTTTCGGGCTCGCGCGTGCGGCATGGCGAAAATAAAGGAACTAAGCAGGCGGCTTCTCAGCGCACGCCACGTGATAACATATCTCCTTTCAAGGTTGACCCTGTTAGTGCCGTTTCCAGGCGCGGCCGCTAGGTGGCGAGCGCTCAGTTGGAATAGCGAATAGAGGATGCTTTCAACGAATACTACACCCAACTATTCAATACAAGCGAAGTAAATGCAGATGGTTTCAGAAATGAATTCCTAAAGTTAATGCCGAAGGTTGAAGACAGGAAGAAAGATAACTTAGAACTCCCCTTTTCTGATACAGAAGTGGTAAAAGCAGTCACTGACCTTCATTTAGGGAAAGTCTCCCGGCCCCGATGGCTTAACGGCTGCTTTTTACAAAGAGTTGAAACATGAAATAGCCCCTTGTCTAGCTGCGGTATTTAATGACGCTTTAGACATAAAAATACTACCGCCCTCTTGTCTGTTATCGCATACCATATTAATTACAAAAACTGAAGACAAAGTTAAATTACTTGAAGTAAAGTCGTACAGGCCCATCAGTCTATTGAATATTGACTACAGGGTGCTGATGAAAGTGCTAGCAAGGCGACTTCAGACAGTTGTTCACGACATTGTAGGAGAACACCAGACATGCGGAATTGGAATTAAAGGGCTGATTATATTCACAAATATTCATAAGGCGCGAAGCGTGCTGGAATGCTGCGATGCCACAATTGACCACACAGCAATGATCCAGATTGATTTAGTAAAAGAGTTTGACCGCGTACCCCATGAAATTCTTCTTCCCTGGTTGGACTATGTTAATGTTGGTAGCTTGATTGGGGATGCAGTCCGAATGGCTTACACTGGTCGTAAAACGCGGCTAATCATCAAGAAAGTGATCGGGAAACGAATCAATGTAGGACGGTCTGTGAGGCAAGGCCGTCCTTTGTCTTCTCTCTTTTTTTTCAATTTATAGTCGTTTTGCCGGAGTCATGGAAAGTAAAATCATAAAAGGGTACAAACTACAAGAAGCGGAAGTGCGGTTACTGGCATACGCCGATGATACAGCTGTGTTTTGTAAAAATTAGGAAAGCGTCGCTGAAACCGCCAAAATTGTGAGACTTTATTGCAATGCGAGTGCCAGTTTGGTCAACTGGAGCAAGTGTGTGGGTTACTGGCACGGTGAATGGCCTGTGACTGCAGACTTCTTCGCCGGCATTTCATGTACAGTACTGTACATGAAATGTACATGAGCTACTTAGCTCCTGTGCGGTACTTAGGCGTTCCAATGGAATATTATTGTGACAGTGAACCGTACTGGCGGCGTCAGGTCACTGAACTGCGAGTAAAAGCTCAGAAATTCAAAGGTTTTCATATCTCGATTTTCGCCAGAGCAACCTTTTGTAACATATTTTCGGTCAGTAAGCTCTGGTACGTGCTTCAAGTAGTGCATTATTCGCGTGTAAATGTGCAAAAGCTTCACCGAGTATTTGCCGTTTTCTTGTGGGGTGGTTCTTTGGAACGAACGAGTAGAACTAACCTTTTCAGGCGGGTTCGCTTTGATGGGCTTGGTCTGTGTCATCTGTATATGCGTCAGTTATTTAACCGGTTCATGTTCTTCCGGAATAATTGAGACCCATTCATACGCACTGTTATACAGCTTAGGCTTGGTAGAGCGTTGCCGGAATTTGTGGTGTCATCTGGCAACATGAAAGCCACCGTTAGAGGTTACCTGAAACAAGTAGTTAATTCGTGCCTCTTTCTAAAAATCCGCTTTTAATTGGAATATCTCTGCTCTGTTTCCCGTAAAAAGTTATACAAAGAACTAGTAGATACCGTTCTTCCTGTTCCTCTCTGTCGAGCAATGTACAGTGTAGGCCCAGGTAAGAATGTCTTAAGCCGTGCAAAGAGAATGGATGCTGCACCTGGGAGTGAAATCCCTTTTCTTCAAATTACACACATGAACATTGCCTGTCAAAACATGGATGCAGGAAAAGGGCTTGTTCGTTCCTTGGGGGACCATTGTTTTCTTTGTACGAAGCCAGAGACAGTCGAACATGTTTTTCTTGACTGCTGGGATGCAGTGTTTTTTTTTTTTTGCGACGTTCTTCAACGGACCTTAAAAAAGGATTTGCCCCTTGATGCCTAAGGCATCAGATTTCTTCCAGTTGCAAACGAGGAAGGGGTACCATTCGATCTCGTTTTGTTACTGGGCATGCACAGTATATGGCACTCTAGAATGACAGTGCGCCATGCTGATATTAACGCACGTCCGGTTCGACAGTACTTTTTTGAATCTATATGTTCATATTTGGAAACACAGGTCTAACAAGATGTACCTGAGTGGCTTCATCTAGTAGAAAACCTTCTACAGAGGAAGCAATTTTATTAACCAGTAAACTCTGATACATGTATAGTTTTTCTTTTCCTTTTTTTTCTCTTTTTTTGTCTGGTGTATATTTGTTTGTCAATGCTGTATGTACATAGGCAATACAAAAAGAGATAAAAAGGCCGTGGCCCAGTGGATAGCGTGTCCGGCATCTGTTTGTCGTG
>JALIZH010030481.1:0-38010 GCA_030522465.1 Rhipicephalus appendiculatus | reverse complement strand
TGAGTAGCCACAAGGGAGCTAGCAGCGGGTTCTTAAACTGACGCTGTTCCAGTTGTCGTAATGACTGTGCTGCGCTTTCCGCGCAGGACTGATGTTTTTTTTTTAGATGCGAAGCAGCTTAGAGCTGGAGCTCAATCCGGTGGTGTGCGGCCTGACCACCCTTACTGCGCATGCGCCAACTCTGCCCCCTCTCCTTGCGTGAGCGGGGAGAGGTGGGAGGAGGTGGGTTGGAGGAAGTGGCGTGAGCGCTGCCTCCGCTTCGTTTCTGCTCTCCCGTTTCTCTCTCTCCGGCGCAGCTGTGCGCATTGGCTTCGTTTCAACCTTTGCGCGAGTTAGCAGGAGATGTCTCGTGTATTTCGCTAAACCAATCGCCAAGTTGTGCCACTTATTCTACTATATTTATGAACTATGCAGGTACTAAAAGCATGCGTTTCTCAAGTGACTACTAATAAAACCGTTCAAGTTGCTTTAGAGCAGCCGGAAGGCAGTTTACGGTTTGCCGGAGAAAGTACAAGTGGTGCGGCAGGCTTTCCCCAAAATATTGTACGACGTAGCTAGTTGGCCGGTTCATAGCATACTACAGTTTTTCCGCCCGCATTTAAGTAGGTGTTGTCTTGTGAGAAAAAAACTTCCCCATCTCCCGCTAAATGGGAACCATGTGTGGATGCGAAGCAGCGGGAAGATAATCAGCTTGAGCGGGAGAAACGTCGCCGCTCTCATTTCACGGCAGCGGTCCCGGCGCTCATCGCGGCGCTGCACAGGAGAAAGAATGAGGTGCGCGCGCTCCTTTATTTTCATACCGCGGAACTACCGTGGCGCCTCCAGCGGAGTATGCAGCTGTCACACCACCTATCGTGCGCGCCGCTCTCCGTAGAAAATTCCTAGAGGACAGGACGGGGGGGACCGTAGGAGAGGAGAGAGAGGGGACGTGCATGCGCTGTGGGTGTGTGGGACGCGGGAGCCGCTCTGTAGTGTAGAGGATTCCTAGAGGAGAGAGGGGGGAGGGGACGCGCATGCGCTGTGGGGGACGCGGGAGCCGCTCCGTAGAGTAGAGGATTCCTAGAGTAGAGAATGGGAAGGGGAACGCGCATGCGCTGTGGGGGGTGTGGGACGCGGAAGGAGGGACGGACTAAGCACCCTCCAAACACATGCAAGCAAGATCAAGGAATGGGGTCAACCTGGGCGACAGACACCACCTGCATAGCCATTGCTAAGCAGCCTCTCTGTGCTCTCGGCCATGACTCTGATGACTGTGATAGCGGTTGACGGCCTTCATATTACTACAGTGTTCTGGTTCGCATAATGGGTGCTTCCCTACTTCATGAAAGTGGCCGGACGCGGGACGGCGGACGGGGGGACGCGGGACGCGGCAGGGACGGACAGAGCCCCGCGCATAAGATGCTTCACATCTAATACACACCAGGAAAAATGCCGGGAGTTTGCTTAAGTAACTACGTAGTCAGTCCTAAAAAAGAGGGCATTGCTCTCACGAGAGAGCAACCAGTGCGTTTTGTGCGCAGATTTTAGAGAGTAAGCATTTATTCCCTTGTGGGTAAGTGAGCAACGGCGGGATGAACGCAGACAGTTAATCCACGCTTTCCTCGCTGATGTGGAGAGTGTAGCTGGGGTAAGAATGTTGTCCTCATGAGTCCACGAATCTTAGGTACGTTTTCAACGTTAAACGTCTCTCTTGAGGGCAAAGTCACGTGCTTGCTGTATTTGAAAATTGGGAGGTACCCTTAAGCTTCGCCTTTAAGAGTTGAAAGCGATAGCGATATCCTGTCTCTACTACGTACTTCAATCACTTAGTGCATACTATGTAATGGGTACCATGCTGTAAACCACGAGCAATTATGCGCGGGAAATGCTGGAAATGTTTTCGAACTTGCTATGCACCCACTACGTGGTTCTTAAGGGAATACGGACAGTAACGTGTGTGTCTTTTGTAATGGGTGGACGGCTTTGAACCCCAAAGTCGTTATGATATTCATATCTTCTGACGATCGATGGCAATGTACGCTTGTACCATGCAATATTACTGCGATATTACATGTATTGTGACGCCTGTATACGGGACGCGTGTGTTTGCAAAGCATGAAAGTTATTTCCACTGCAATTCCAAGCAGAGGAAGTTATTTTTTGTGTAATCCCAAGCAGAAGCGTGGCTGTGTGGTAGAACACCTGCTTGCCACGCAGGCGGCCTGCGTTCGATCCTCATTCGGACCCGGAAATTTTCATTATTTATTTCATTTGTGTCTTTCTCGATTTTTTGGTCCCGCACAAGATGATAATTTTTCGCTCACAACCAACGACGCCGACGCCGGAATTTCTGCGAAACGAGCTCTTAAACGCTATCGCGTTAATAAAATTTTGAATGTGCAATACGATGAACCATACATTGCAGATCAATGAAATGAATGATCAATGCTTGTGTCATTGACTAACAGAAATTTTAACGAACTCGTGCTTACTCAGTTGAAGACGTTCCTGCCAGTTAAAAATCAAAGTGAAGCTTCCACGTGGAGGGCCAATCTCCCAACATGAAATAAGGTCTTACGCTGCCGAGTGTAAACAAAAGATTCTGCTCACCCAAATTTAGGGGACGCTGACACTATGGAGCACAAAGAACGAAACGCTGCATCCAAATTACCGCAAGCAGGTTGCTAGTGCTGTTCCTACGCTTTGAGATACGCCTAACAGTTTCTTTCCGCGGCAGCATTGAAATGTTAACATGCTTTGGTTAGGCTGCTTTCCCAACCGGGATGCTGTGATTTAGATGTTAAGCCATAGACTTCAGGAACCAGACGTCGGAAAATTCGAATCCTACGTTGCGACATGTATAGAGTGCTGAGTTCTGTCTATTGTTATTGGGGCAATGGTATAGCACCTTACAGTTCCTGGTACCTTATATTCAAATAAATTATTTCTGAACATACTAGAGGCAGCAATTTCACCACTACAGTTCCAGGAGCGACCATTTCTGTCATCCGATGCATCGCAAAAGCGCATGAGTTTGCCCAATTCAAGGAGTGACCGCATGAAGTGTGGCGATTACACGCGCAATCACTCCACAAAATGTGGTCCTCCGTAGACAATTTCATGTGGTTATTCGGAGAGTGAAGACATGAACTGGAATGTACGACAGCAGGATGTTTATGTGTTTTTTTTCGTGCTGCCCAGCCGTATTCTTTTATTTTCGAAGGTAAGAAGTGCACAAAATATTACAAAATTACTCTTAAACGTTTTCCTTGACTACTGAGCTATTTCTATATTCAAATTCTCAAGTGTGATAAATATTTTGAATTAATAATGTATTACGCCAATCACCAAAGCCCTAGATCGAGATAGGGGATTTATGGGGCTTATAATGACATAGTATACCCATTTGACAAGTTCAGTTTGAGAACGTTACAATAGCCCATTGAAATGACTTTCTCTGGTATGTGAACTACGTAAAGCACAGCATTCCCTTGGACATAAACCATTATCTCCATAAAGTAGTGCACTTCATACACGAATGTTTCTTTGCTGCAGTCAATGCAGTATTAGCCCAATTAGTCAGGTATAATATCAGAATACATTTAGGTTATTGCACATTGCTGTCATGCTGCACTCGGCGAATAAATTTCTTTATATACGGCGATAGGCAACCTATAATATCAATTGCTACTAGAACGTGAGCTGGCAATACAGAAAAAGAACAGAAAATAAACATTGGATTACATACAAGCACACTTGATGGGCACGAATGAATAAAATTTTCAAGAAACGCTTTCTTGATGAACACCAAGAGGATCTCCCCTTTGATAATTTCCGTTTTTACAGTACATTTGCGCAAGAATTACCACCAACTATGGCTACACTGTTTGCAAACAAAATATCGGGTAGATTTAAAGCAACACCTAAACAATAAACACGAGATGCAGGAACGTAACAAAGTTAGCAAGTGTTGCAGGTGTTGGCAGGAAATGACACTTTTATCGAAGTCACCACGGACCGGAAGTTCGTCCTCGAGGAAGTGCACATCATTGAGCTTGTGTGGAACTTATTGCGCAAAGCAAGCAAACGCTATTTGTGTAGCCCAAATTTATCTTTCTGCTATTTGCTTCCTTTGTTTGCGCTCCTGTCCTGATTTACGTGCCTTCTTCTTGTAGCCTACTTTCTTCACACCATACATTTCATCTTGCCTTCTGGCACTATGTAGCAAAGCTGCCCATCTGCAGCGCGAGCTTAGCACGACGTGTGATGCTGCCGTTCCGGAAAAGGCAGGACACAAAGCCCTTTCCGCCAAGACCAGTGGAGATATCCGCCGTTTCTGCTTGGATTTGTGGGTGTGCATCTGTGTGTTTACTACTTGAAAACATTAGGTGACCTACAAAGCTCTGAAAGAAGGCGTATTTTTAACAGCAGAGCTGTTTAGTCTTAAGCTTGGTCCGGTGGTGTTCGCAAAAATCCGTCGAGGGATGGCGTCATCATGCGTCACTTAGCAACGCATTCGAGGAAGGAATGAATGAAGAGAGAATAATAGAAGTGGAGAGGAGGAGGAGAAGCAATAAGTAAAACAAAATCAAATTCTTGACGAGGCGGGATTTGAACGCGGGTACCCAAAGTCCGAAGGCGAGCGTCGTAACCACTCGACTATCCAGGCACCCTAGCAGGGCAAGCGTTTATGGGTAGCAAGTCGGACGTGCGTCTCGTTAACCTCCCTGCCTTTCCTTCCAGCTCTTTCTCTTTCTATGAGCGCGTTACCTATGGGGGGGAATGACGAGAAGAAAATATATGGAACGTGAATGAAAGAGAGAGAAAAAAATTGCACCATCTCCCGCTAAAGGGAACCATGTGTAAATGCGAACCAGCGGGCGCTAACGCTTACACTGGCGGCGGCGTTAACGCTGGCGCTCATCGCAGCGTTGCGCAGGAGAGAAACCTGGGGAGGCGCAAAGCACGCAGTGATGGACCGGTGTTTCCTACTGGAACATGCCAATCGCTGCTAATGGGCAATGAGAGACAGAAGACTCCGACTGGACACAGAGACCCGCAGTCCGCTTTTAGTTAACGCGCACGCTGCGGATTTTTATTGTTCAACAACGCACAGGAGAAATCTCCCACCGGCACCACCTTGCAGGTCAAGAGAGAGAGAGAGAGAGATGAAGAGGAAGGCCGGGAGGTTAACCAGATACTAGCATCCGGTTTGCTACCCAGCACTGGGGAGGGGAAATAGGGGCAAGAAAGAGGGTGTAGAGAGAGAGAGAGAAGAAAAAAAATGAAAGGAAAAAAAATGCACGCACACGCAGGATAGAAAGCGACGCGCACAGGAAGGGCGTTCTGGCTGCAGTCGTTCAGAAAGGCCGGTCGATCGCAAAAATCGCAGCAGCGCTTTCAGGGCCTTCTTCTGTGACGTCGCATCCTGTCGATGGCTTAAAATCCTTTCTTCCGACAAAGGTCTGTCATCTAACTTGTTGAGCGCGTTGCAAACGCATAGTCGCTGTGCCCTATACTGTAGGCAATCGCAAAAGATATGTCCAATTGTCTCCTCATTGCCACAGTAGTCACAGGCTGCTGTGTCGGCCATCCCAATGCGGAAAGCGTACGCGTTGGTAAACGCAACGCCCAACCAACAGCCTACACAGAAGGGTCGCGTCTACTCGGCGAAGCCCCGATGGGACTTGAAGACATAACGTAGGGTCAAATGAGTGCAGTCGGGCATGTTTGAAGTGCGGCTCGTTCCACTCTGACGTGGTACGTAGACGAGCAAACAAGCGGACGTTCCGTGCAGCGTCGTTCCTAGAAAGCGGTAGTAGTACCTCACGGTCTTCTCCGTGGGCTGAGCGGGCAGCTTGATCGGCCCGTTCATTGCAGATGATTCAGCAGTGGCTGGGTAACCACTGAAAAGTAATTTGATGTCCTTTCTCAGTCAGGTGGTGTATAAGCTCCGCTGTCTCTAATATCAGCTGCTCATGCGGTCCGCGGCGTAAGGTTGACAGTAGAGACTGCAGTGCCGCCTTTGAGTCGCAGAAAATGGTCCACTTGTGTGTCGGTTGGTCAGTGACGAATTGTAACGCGGTACGAAGGGCTGCCACTTCTGCTGCCCTTCGTACCGCGTTACAAAGATTCAGTGCCATATATACGGGGTGGCCAGTGAACGGTTGTGCATCGCGAGCAGTCGGTTTTTTCAGAAAAACCAAGAAACTCGCTAGCAGACGCTGCCTGCGACGGCGTCGCGGGGCGAGAGAGGGGGGAGCGTAGGAGAGGAGAGAGAGGGGGGGGGACGCGCATGCACAGTGGGAGTGTGGACGCCGCGGGCAGGGGATGCCTAGAGGAGAGAGGTGGAGCGTAGGAGAGGAGAGAGAGGGGGGGACGCGCATGCGCAGTGGGGAGTGTAGACGCCGCGGGCAGGGATGCCTAGAGGAGAGAGGGGAGAGCGTTGGAGGAGAGTGAGGAGGGGAGGCGCATGCGCAGTGAGGGTTTGGTTGCCGCGGGGAGGGATGCCAGAGGAGAGAGAGGGGGAGAGGAGGTTTTTATTTTTTTTGAAAGGGTTTGCGCATACGCAGTAAGGGTGGTCACGCGGCACACCACCACCACCACCACCACCGGATTAAGCTTCGCGAATAAGATGCTTCACATCTAAAATGCGGCAGATTCCATGCCCGGTGGGAAGCGGTTTCCTGCGAAGCAGTGAGCGAGTAACTGCCTATGCTGCATTTCTTCGCGTTGAGCCAAGCGTTACAAGATGAATCTACCTGTGTTTACAAGTGTAATAGTTGTCTTCACTTGGTGAGCTTGCCAGGAACGTCTATAACACTGGCATTTAAAGGGTAGTTTATGCAGCACTCACGTTAGACCACAGAAGTTAGTGTTATCTAAACAAACTGCACGTTACGGTGCGATAATGGGAATATCATATGTAAATTTCTTTAGCGTATTCCTCCGGGGTTGACCGACATTTGGATATAGCATGCTGAAGGTATACAAATGTAATGTTTATTAAACCGCTATAAATGCGAAACCAACACTGGAAACAGAATTGGCGTTAACCGGACATGACGTATGTATCACAGGAGTACATATGTAATCTTTATTGCTCTGTTAGAAAATTATATAGCGAGCACTGCATCCTAGCCAGCAACGTAATTAGATAGAGAGATGGTATTACCATCTTAGTGTGAAACATAATGAGCAGGCGACTACATGTTAGTAGGCAGTGACTACATGTTCGAACACATACTCTGAAATTTGCCGCAGTGGTCTGTCAGCACACGAAAACGTGACAAATAAATAAGTAACTATATCATGAGAAAAAAAAAAGAAAAGCAAGCAGTGTGGGTTGGTGTTTCCCACAGCAAAATCTTTATAACATTTAACTGTTTACTCGACACTGGTCCGCTAAGGCACCATCACTTTGCAGATATGCCTGAAGAAGTGGTGTTTCAAATAGATTACTTTAGCGTAGAGATGCACGTCTGTGTCTCTGGCTTTATATTAGAAACCTGAGCGCCTTGGTAAATTTCGTCGCAGGTTCTGACACTACTGCTAAGCCAAACATAATGTTTTAGGCACTACCGACGAACATGTAACTCATAATATACACAGTATAGACCAGTGGCGAGTAGTGGGATTTACCCACTTTTTGTGGTGCATCCCCGTTTGTGATGGACCGTGACGACGACATGACACGCCGGCAAGCTGAGACCCTAAGGTATTCGACACAGAAATTTGGGCTAGTTGGTGGCTGTAGAAATTGTGAATCTTAGCAAGCGCAGCGGAACAAACACAAAAGAGACACGTAAACACGACGAGCGCTAGTAAACAGGATTAGCGCCCGTAGTGTTTACGTGTCTCTTTCTTTTGGTGTATGTTCCGCTGCGCTTGCTAAGATGCACAAGTTCTGCACCCTATGGCGCTCCGCCCCTAAAAGAAATAGGGCAGAACACATGAAAAAAACAAAAAAAAACACCCGTTTGCTAAAAACAATTGATATATATATATATATATATATATATATATATATATATATATATATATATATATATATATATATATATTGTCAAGGAATGAGAGAGACAGACACAGCACCCTTGCTGCGGGCCGGCTGTTCTATTTCTTACTTCGTTCTCCTCGTCTTCCCTTTCGCTCGCTTTGCGCGCGCCCTTGCAATGGCGGCGCTATCTTCATTACACTCGGCCACGCTGCGGCACTGCACGGCGATCGAGCTGCACAAATGTTTCTGGTGGGCGGCTTTGACTGTTCCTTGCGGGTCTTTGCAGGTCTCGGTCCTTGTGTGACTTCGTTTGGTGAAACGCAGCTCTTTCAGGCGGACGGCTCTGGCTATTGCGGGAAGGTCGTAGCAGTCGCTGTCGCTTCTCTCGTCGCATTTCCAGAAACACTGTCGGAGATTCACAATAAACGGCAGATGACTGCAGTGACGTGCTGTGGCCGCAGACAGACCGCGTGGTCAGTAGACCGGCGCCGCGTCGCTGCAGCTTTGAAGGAGCGCATCTGCTTCGTGTCGATGAACTCCAATCACGCGAGCTAGGCGGAGTGTACGGTGCGGAAGAAGCAGGGGCGTCCATTGCTTCAGGCTTCCACAGTGGGGACAGGTGCATGTCGCGGTGTTGCAGCATTGTTGCTGTAGTGCTACTCGAGGCGGTCGAGCTGGCAGGTCTTGAAGTGTCGCGTGCATTCGAGCGGTCCCTGTCGAAAGCAGCGTCGCCAACAGCAGAGTTGGTCTGCACTGACAGGCCTTGGCATACTACGACCTCAACCGGGGTTAGCACCTCTGTTTCTTCTAAGGAGACGTCTCTCTGGAAATGACGAGCGTCCGCGCACGTGTCCAATAACTTCTGCGTCCGGACAAATGGCTCATACTGGTCAGGATCGATCTTGTTGGTATCCGTAGACTGGCAGAGTGCGTGCATTCGTGGCTCGTCCGGCAGGGCAAGGGACAACGACTCCACGTGCCCAGGTGGTGTCGAGCTTGGAGGCGGCATCGCCAACTGCTGAGGCTCGAGGGTGGTCTTGTGTTCTGTAGTCGGGCTGCAGGACTGCGATGAGCCATCGAGCTGGCGCCTCACGTGAGCTCGATGTATGGGAGTAGGCACGTTGGAAAAGGGCACCGCTACACCATGCACCTCCATATCTCGTTCCACAAGAGAGGGCAGGGCGGTAGGTGGCCGAGGTGCACTGTCGAGGTGGTGAGGCTCACATCTCCCATCCGCGGTAGAAAATGGGTCGGCAGGAAGGAGGTCGCAAGTGTGGGAAAGGGGGCGAAAGAGGCTTGTCAACTTCGCACACCATTCTGACCAGGATTGTTGTTTGATTCCTTCGTAGCCGTGCCATGCCTTGACCGCACCGCCAAGGCGGTCGATGGCAAATAGCCATTTTCGGTCTTCCGGCCAGGCAAGGAGGGTGCCGAGTGCGTTGACGGTCTCAATCCACCCGAAGACGTCGTCTTGGAAGCCATGGAACTCCGGTACTGCCCAAATAGCTGCCACTGATGGTGAAACGGCAGGCGAGAACTCGGAGTTCAGCGGCGAAAAACGGTCGAGACGTTCTGCCAGTTGTTTGAGGAAACGGAAGAGCTCCGTGTCACTGTAGGGTGAAAGTCCCATTGAGCCAGGAGTTGCGGCCGCGGAGTATGCGGCGGTCGCAACACTCACGGCGGCATGGTCCCTGGCCAAGGAAGCGTGAACTGGTACTGCGGCGTCGGTGAAGCGATGTTGAACCGCCGAGGAGGCCTGGACGCCGTCCACGGACGGTGCTTGAAGCGCCGACAGGTTGCCAGGTACCGAGGAGGCATGTACGCCGTCCCTAGGCGAGAGGAGCCCGTGCGCGTTGTTGTCGCGAAGTAGCACGTCGCCGGACAAGTTCGCCGGAACCACAATGGAGGCCTGGACGCCGTCCGCTGGTGGTGGGATCGATACTTGCCGCGGTGGTCGACTTGCGGGTTCCAACATCGAGGAAGCGTGGCGGCGTTGCTCAGGAAGACGCGTCACCTCAAGCTAACAGCTGGGGTTCTTAAAAGCCTTTCGACGACTGCGCCATTGTCAAGGAATGAGAGAGACAGACACAGCACCCTTGCTGCGGGCCGGCTGTTCTATTTCTTACTTCGTTCTCCTCGTCTTCCCTTTCGCTCTCTTTGAGCGCGCCCTTGCAATGGCGGCGCTATCTTCATTACAATATATATATATATATATATATATATATATATATATATATATATATATATATAGAGAGAGAGAGAGAGAGAGAGGGAGCGAGAGAGATACCACTGGTAAAGGCCATTACCATGCATTGAAGTGCTCAGGCAGATTATTCCGACATGCCCACAACGCTGGAATGCTCTTCGTCCACGCTTCCGTATACATCGGTGAAACTCCTTTTAGACTGCCCTTTAATGACCACAAGTCACACGCCCTAATTGTGTTGTCTACTTCTAGATTCCGTTTGGTAGCAGTGGGTAATGTTTGATTGCCTGTTGGCTAGTGCAGGCTGCCTGACGTTGGCTGCAGTCACGCAGTGTTAGCCCTCCGCTCTTTAAAAAATGACACCATCTCCCGCTAAAGGGAACCATGTGTAGATGTGAAGCAGCGGGCGCTAACGCTTACACTGGCAGCGGCGTTGACGCTGGCGCTCTTCGCAGCGTTGCGCAGGAGAGAAAACTGGGGAGGCGCAAAGCATGCAGTGATGGACCGGTGTTTCCTACTGGAACATGCCAATCGCCGCTAATGGGGAATGAGAGACAGAAGACTCCGACTGGACACAGAGACCCGCAGTCCGCTTTTAGTCAGCACGCACGCTGTGAATTTTTATTGTTCAACACCGCACAGGAGAAATCTCCCACCGGTACCACCTTGGAGGTCAAGATCCAGTGCCATATATACGGGGTGGCCAGTGAACGGTTGTGCAGCGCGAAGAGTCGGTTTTTTCAACCAAGAAACTCGCTAGCAGACGCTGCCTGCGTCGGCTTCGCGAGGCGAGAGAGGGGGGGGGGAGCGTAGGAGAGGAGAAAGGGGGGGACGCGCATGCGCAGTGGGATGTGGACGCCGCGGGCAGGGATGCCTAGAGGAGAGAGGGGGGAGCGTAGGAGGGGGAAAGAGGGGAGACGCATGCGCAGTGAGGGTGTGGTTGCCGCGGGGAGGGATGCCAGAGGAGAGGGGAGAGGAGGTTTTTTATTTTTATTTTTTTTCTGAAAGGGTTTGCGCATGCGCAGTAAGGGTGGTCACGCGGCACACCACCACCACCACCACCACCGGATTAAGCTTCGCCATAAGATGCTTCACATCTAAAATCTAATAACGGTTACTCATGCACAACTACGATCTCAGCAATTCGTATAGTCTAGTAGCTTGGCACATACTTTCACGGCCTGTGCGATGCAAGCCTTAAGCTGCAGCCCCAAGTAGTATTGAACTGCCATTGCTTGACCCTGCCCGAATGCGCCTGCACATGATTTTCTCGCGCTTTGCACAAGCACGTCGTAGCCTCCTTCCTATGCCAGAATCAGGATTCTATTCTCATCATGAAAGTGACGTCGGCGGGTTCATAAAGTTGTCCGATGCTGCCTCGCCAGGCATGCGTCAAAATCTAGGGAAGCTAGCGTTTCTGTCGACTCGTAAACAAGGTGCGGCTTCATAACATCATCATCTGAAATACTTGTTACACAGATGGTTGCGACACGATTCTGAATTTTCTGACATCCACTCTTCTTGTCGACCATCGTATCACAGTAGCACGGCTAATTGGGCTAGTTGGTATTGGTTCATCTTTTAATTGAATAAGGCGCGCACACAGACACGGACACTAGAAGAAGAAAACGCACACAACATAAGCGCCACTCACAACTGAAGTTTATTAAAAAAGAAAGGCATGCACATATATATCACTTCTGCCACATGATCTGGCAAGTGAAACAGCAAAAAACACAAACGGGGCTATAAAACACGTGGCTCAGATCAGACCCTCACAGTGCTGATGAGATATGAAAATTCGTTGATGAGACATGAAGTTCTACATGGGCCAGACGGGAAGATGTGCCAACACCAGGTTGCAAGAACGTAGGAGATCGTTGGACACAAAAGATAGTGCACACATTCCCAAACATTGCAGCTCGTGCGGTTGCAACCCCTTTATTTTGTGATGCTACTATTTTATCTCAACACCCAGATCGGACCACCAGAGAGCTAATAGAGGCGTTTCACATTAAGAGAAGTGGGAATAAATGCGTAAGCTCACCCTCCATCACGTTAACAGACAACGAATTTTCATATCTCATCAGCACTCTGACTCTGAGGGTCTGATCTGAGGCACGTGTTTGATAGCCCCATTTGTGTTTCACTTGCCACGTCATGTGATAGAAGTGATATATATGTATGTGCATTTCCTTCCAATAAACTTTAGTTGCGAGTGGCGCTTATGTTGCGTGAGTTTTCTTCTTCTAGTGTCCGTGTCTGTGTGCGCGTCCTATTCAGTTAAAAGATGGACCATCTTATCATTTGAACATATTTAGGCACGCATTTGCCTCATTCAGGCGTTCTTTTATTTGCATATCAAGTTGTTGTGGCATCTTTCTGTCATCGAGACTAATTCACAGCATTGGATATATATGTAATTTGATAGTGGCTCAGTACGCGTACATGATACCCTTATGTATTGGGTGCACTTGAGGAGAGAGTTAGGATACCGTTACTTGGGCTTGTAATAACAGAACTAGGCCGAGTGCTCCAGCTGTATGTATGCATGTACGTGTGTATCAAAAAATAATAATGCCTTTTATTTCTTCAAATAAAGCAAAAAATTGAAGGACACTTTGTACATTCCAAAGTGTGTTCGGCGAAAGCGTGTGGCCATTCCACTGATTATGCCATGTCTTTTTTTTCTTTTACACTCTCAGTGGCATAAGACACAAACCTAATGGGTGCGTGTTTTCTTCTTTAATTTTTTACCGCGAATCGCAGCGAGACGCGAGACTCATCTTCCTCCGTTCGCATGCGTTAGTATTTTCTCGCGCTTTGCGCATCGTGCAAACGCCATCCGCGTTCCAGCTCTTAAGTTGACGGACCCTTTGTAAATTGGAAAGTGTATTCCGTGAACGCCTGGGTCCATTGAGACGGCGTCGGTCAGAATGATTGCAAACTCTGGTCACAGCGACGCTACGCAAGCAAAGCGCGAGCGCTATAGAGTCCGACGCGACCGGCGTCCGTCTGCGCATCCCGGCGGCCACCTGGCTCAGTGCCAGAGCTCGGATGGACGGACGGACGGACATGGACGGATGAACGGACGGACGGACAGACAGACAGACAGACGGACGGACGGACGGACGGACGGACGAACCGACAGACAGACAGACAGAAAGACAGACAGACAGACAGACAGACAGACAGACAGACAGACGGACGGACGGACGCCGGACGAAGGTCGGACCGACACCGGACGGACGTGAGCATGAGACATTAAAGACTTTCGCCTTAAAGATTACACCATCCACCGCTAAAGGGAACCATGTGTAGATGCGAAGCAGCGGGCGCTAACGCTTACACTGGCGGCGGCGTTGACGCTGGCGCTCATCGCAGCGTTGCACAGGAGAGAAACCTGGGGGGGCGCAAAGCACGCAGTGATGGACGGTTGTTTCCTACTGGAACATCCCAATCGCTGCTGGGCAATGAGAGACAGAAGACTCGGACAGGACACAGAGACCCGCAGTTCGCTTTTAGTTAACGCGCACGCTGCGAATTTTTCATGGTTCGGCAACGCACAGGAGAAATCTCCCACCGGCACCACCTTGCAGGTCAAGATCCATTGCCATATATACGGGGTGGCCAGTGAACGGTTGTGCAGCGCGAGCAGTCGGTTTTTTCAACCAAGAAACTCGCTAGCAGACGCTGCCTGCGTCGGCGTTGCGTGGCGGGAGAGGGGGGAGCGTAGGAGAGGAGAGAGGGGGGGAGGGGACGCGCATGCGCATTGGGGGGTGTGGTTGCCGCGGGGGGGGGATGCCTAGAGGAGAGAGATGGGGGGGAGGGGACGCGCATGCGCAGTGAGGGTGTAGACGCCGCGGGGAGGGATGCCTAGAGGAGAGAGAGGGGGAAGCGTAGGAGAGGGAGGGGCAGGGGACGCGCATGCGCAATGGGGGTGTTAGCGCCGCGGGAGGGATGCCTAGAGGAAAGAGGGGGGGGAGGGGACGCGCATGCGCAATGGGTGTGTAAACGCCGCGGGCGGGAGGGATACCTAGAGGAAACAGAGGGGAAGCACAGCAGAGGAGGTGCGTGGGGAGGGTTTGCGCATGTGCAGTAAGGGTGGTGAGGACGCACACCACCAGCAGTACCGCCGGACGGACACCGGATGGATGGACACCGGACGGACGGACACCGGACGGACGTGAGCATGAGACATTAAAGGCTTTCGCCTTAATAGGAGACGCTCTGCGCGTCGGAGAGTGTGTTCGCGCGCACATCGCGCTCCGCTGCGAATGCCAATTTTGACCTGTCAACGGCCTCGAATCTTCCTGAGCTGCACGGATTCTCGTCCGCGAAGTTCACCTGAACATTTCGACACCTGGTTCACCAAGGTGGGCTCGTTTTTCATCATTTAAGAGGCCTTTTCGCTGCACCGGCGAGCTCAGCCTAGGTGAGGTTAGGCCTAGCCTTCCCGCCTACGGCGTTGGGACGCCAGCTGCGAGATGCCGCAGCAGATTGCCATGGAAGGGGACGACGTCAACCCTGCGGAACTACAAGGCAACGGATGGTTCTCCGTTCTCAAGAGACGGCAAGAATCGCGAGAGAAATCACACGCAGCCCGCCAGCCGGGAGCGCAACGAGGCCCGAAAGCGAAGCCAAACGCTACTCTACGACACGTCGCAGCTGCGAGCCGGCTGCCGGCGATGCCACGCAGTCACAATCGAGTCATCGTACGACCGGGCGGCGGCCTCAACGTGCAAGCCTGCAACCCGCACAGGATTCTCGCCGCACTAACCATGGCAGCTCAGCTAGCGCCGTCGGTAACGGAGGAGGACATTATTTGCCTCAACTCGATGCAGAACATTTTTGTCGTCAGCACGCCCAGCGCTACTAATGCAGCAGCGTACAATCGAGTAACCGAGATCATCCTCACCGACCAGAGACACCCGGTCACGGCCTACCTTTCACCTGCCGGCATAACGAGCCGAGGTGTGATTCGCGGCGTCGGCACTGACTTCGACGACGCCGCACTCAACCGCATGCTAATGCAACCGCGCAACCCAAGCCTACTGGGAGCGCGCCGCATCAAGAACACTGCAACGGTGATTCTGATCTTCAACGGGCTGAAAGTGCCCAACTACGTCTACTGCGGTCAGGTCATCTACCGCTGCACGTTGTAAAAGCGTCAAATCGACACCTGCCGCAACTGCGGCCAAGTGGGCCACCGCCAGGACGTGTGCCCCACTCCTTCAGCCACGGTATGCGACCAATGCGGACACTTACCAACGGACAACCCACACGTGTGCCACCAACCAGTGTGTGCTTTATGCGGCGAAGCACACCGCACGGGCGACCGCGAATGCCGACATCGCTACCAGCTGCCTTACCTGGTGCGCCGCCGTCGTCAGCGCCGTCGCCGACGAAAGCAAGCCCAACAGCAAACACCCACCCCAGGACCCAGCCCGGTTCCTGCCAAGACTACCGAACCCCACGGACCTCTCCCAGGCCCACGAACTTCTCCCGCCCCTGACAAGCCTACCTGGGCCGACAAGGTGGCAGGCAAAGGTGAGACCCGCGCAGCGCAGTGTCAGGGACACTTGCCACAGCAACCTGACCCGGAACTAGCACAGCTAAAACGCATGTATGCGGAGCAGGCTAAAGAAATCAGATTGCTTAAAGAAGAGCTAGCTAAACACCAGGCCCCCGAATCGCGCGAGGGTAGCGTTAGCAGTGGCCCCGTCTCGACACGCGGCGCTAAGAAACGAGCATGCCCGACGCCTCAGGCCGAAGAGCAATCCGAGTTTGACCGGTTTACAGCTAACATATACGCGATACTCGAACAGTACCGCGCGGAGACCCTGGCCGAGTATAGCGCTTTCAATGCTAAACTCGAGAGCATGCAGAAACAACTTAACGAGCTGGCTGCATGGCCAGCACAAATGGATGCGAGGACTAAGGTGTTGGAGGAGGACCTGGCACGCAGACAGCGCGCTGGGCTAATACCTAGGCCTTAAAATGGCGTCGTCACCATCATTCACAATTTGGCAATGGAACACTAGCACCCTCCGTACGCGGAGAGAAACGTTACAACAATTCATTGGCTCTATAACCCAACGACCAGCCGTCATTCTCCTGCAGGAAACGCGTATCGACCGATTCGCTCTTCGCGGATACAGGGTTGAGGCCGTCTGTGGGAACAAAGCTCGTGGCATAGCCACCTGTGTGGCTAAGCCTTACTCTTACACTACACATGCAGTACGCCCAGACCTCAAAATAGAGCATCAGATGGTAGAAATCATCCCCAACGCTCACATTAAGCAATCTATATTTATTCTTAACGTGTACAGTTCCCCTTCACACAGCACAGAAACATTCACCACCCTAATAACTAAAGCGACGCAAATAGCAGGCCACCATCCCCTCATCATCGCGGGGGACTTCAACGCCCCCCACGTAGACTGGGGTTACAATCGCACAACACAGAAAGGACGCCACTTACAAATGCACATCACTCAACACAATCTCGTGTTACTTAACGACCTCTCTACCCCCCACACACATAGGTAATTCAGTGTCACGGGACTCACCCCTGACCTGACCCTAGTACGCAACATATCGAATCCCACATGGGTTAACCTGCAAGCTAACCTAGGTAGCGATCACTTTATCTGCAGCACTACATTCAATATAAGCAGCCCCGCGCCCAGACACTTTAAAATAGTCGACTGGGACTTGTTTAGGCAAATACGCAAACGAGACACCAACCATTACTCTTCCCTCACTGAACTCTTTACGAGACTACAACGGGACGTAGAACAAGCTACCAAAAATATCTCTACAACACGCAACATCGACCACATGGACAGCCACCTCGCACATCTCCTGGAGGCTCACAAAAGTCTTCAAGACAGATGGCGAACGCAAAAACTTAATCGTAGGCTACGAAAACGAATTGCACTGCTCAACCGACAAATAGAAGAATACAGTGAGATACTAGTACGCCAACAGTGGAATGAGGTGTGTAATTCGCTCGACGCACGCATGAGAAAAGGTCTCAAATGGGACCTTCTCAAGCACCTGCTCGGCGACAAGCCCACCAAGTCAGAGCAACGACTAACCCTAGATAGACTTTTACACAAAGCGCGAGGGCAGCAACTTACAGATGCGCAGATTTTAGATGCTACAGCAGCCCGGTATCTATGCACAGAACCTAGCTCGCATGAAGACTACCCACCTTACGCGGGGGCCACACATGACCCATTTGACGAGGCTATAACCAACGCTGAAATACGCGCGGTAATAGCAGAGCTCAACACTAAGTCAGCGCCGGGTCCTGACGGAGTCACCAACAAGCTGCTCCGCAACCTGGCTGACAATGACATTGACTCACTAACCACCCACATGAATGAGGTTTGGGAGAAAGGGAGCGTCCCGCCAGAATGGAGGGCCGCGACCGTCATTCTCATTCCCAAACCGAACAAACCCCTGGAGCTCGACTCTCTACGACCCATTTCCCTCACGTCCTGTGTGGGAAAGGTCATGGAGCACGTCATTCTCCGCCGAGTCACAAGTCATGCAGAGCAAATGCACCTCTTCCCATTCAATCAAGTCGGGTTCAGGCCGGCTATGGCCACACAGGACGTACTCCTCATGCTGCAGGAGACGCTACTTAGAGTAAGGAGCAAAGACCTCAAAGCAATTCTAGCTCTCGATTTAGCGAAAGCTTTCGATACCGTAAACCACGCTCATATACTCCGCGAGATTCAGGAGGCAGGCTTAGGCCACCGCTTCTACGAATACGTCCGCTCTTTCCTGAGGGCCAGAACGGCCACACTTAAAGTTGGAGACCTCAACTCCCACACCTACAACTTAGGCCCGCGTGGCACCCCGCAAGGGTCGGTGCTCTCACCGTTTCTTTTCAATTTAGCCCTCAGACAACTTTCGCAAAAGCTGAAACACATCGAAGGCGTAGAACACGCGTTCTACGCCGACGATATTACTATTTGGCGCACTGGAGGCAGCGACGGAGAAATCGAAGCAAGCCTTCAGGAAGCAGTCAATACAGTAGAAAATTTTTTAAAGCCCACGGGCCTCAGACTCTCGGCATCTAAGTCCGAGTTGCTGCTTCTGCCACCACAACACGGCAGCAACAACGGCGAACCAACCATACACCTCTCCACAGCGGACGGCTCGGATATCCCAATAGTGTCGTCGGTTCGAATTCTGGGCGTTACCCTGCAGGAGAATGGCAAAAACGACTTAACAATCACACATCTCACCAAAAAAGCTGAGGCAGTCATTCACCTCTCCCGACGCGTCGCTAACAGACACGCGGGACTCACAGAAGAGAGCTTACTAGGCATCTTTCACGCGTTCTTAATGTGCCACGTTCACTACGTGGCCTGCGCTCACCCGTGGAGCAAAGGCGATGAAACTAAAATAGACAACCTGATCCGAAAATGCACGAAACGAGTACTTGGTCTACCCATGACGACAAGCACGCAGCGCCTGCTAGCCCTTGGGTTACATAACACGTTCAAAGAAATCACAGAAGCACAAAGAATGTCCCAGCTCATACGCCTGTCCTCGACAGCTGCGGGCCGGGAACTCCTCTCACACATAAGTCTTCCTATCCCAACTCAAGTCAACGATCCAACACCATTACCGCAACACCTTCGCGCTAAAATCACCGTACTACCCTTTCCCAGAAACATGCACCCGGTGCATAATCGGACTCGAAGAAGGGCACGCGCTCAAGCCTTACTAAAAGCAGCCACCCTACACGCGGCAGACGTGGCTTTTGTAGACGCCGCTAAATACGTAGACAAACCCTACTTTGCGGCTGCGGCGGTCGCCCCCGATGGGACAGCCCTCAATGCTCTTACCATACAAACAATGAACGCCTGCGAGGCCGAACAAGTGGCCATTGCCCTTGCTCTAGCCCTCCCTCAGCGCGACACAATATTTACGGACTCCAAACCCGCTGCATTGGCATACCGCCGCGGTACATTATGCCAGGCGGCCTTAAGCGTTCTAGCATCCGCTCAAATAAACGCAGACAAGCACATCCACTGGTTCCCGGGGCATGAAGGCCTCAACGTTCAACCAGGGGTCCCCAACGGTAATGAGCTGGCCCATAGCCTCGCGCGAGATCTTACGCGCCGCGCGGGGGATGCGGGCCGGCTCACCGGCCGGGGACCCCAACACGCACCTGGAGCCACTCCTCTCCTATCACGAGATTTGCTCGCAATATAAGTTATCCAGAAAGGAATTCCCCTCACCCCACTCAACACTAAATAAAGCGCAACAACTAACGCTTAGACCGCTCCAAACGCACAGTTACCCCAGCCCCCTATATCTGCAGCAAATACCTCCCAGATATAAGGCCAGAATGCCCTAAATGTCAACATCCGAAGTGCGACTTAAATCACATGCTGTGGCAGTGTCCCGCGCTAAACGCTTGCTTCGGGTCTCCTGCCACCGAGGACGACTGGATCAACCACCTCAGGAGCCCCGACAGGGTCCTTCAACACCAGGCCGTCCAGAAGGCCCAAAAGGTGGCTGGCGAGCTCCGACTCCCAGTCCCCACATGGGCGGAGCCACCGGGCCGGCCCCCGTAAGGGGGTGCCCAGGCTCCCTTCAGGACCTTTAATAAAGTTAATTCTCTCTCTCTCGCCTTAATACATGCGGCGAGGCCTGCCAAAGCCAATTGGTGGCATGAGTGAGACAGCAGAACAAACCGAATGCCTTACATGGTTGTAGGTCATGACATGAGAGATGATATGACAAAAAACATGTATGTATGTATGTATGTATGTATGTATGTATGTATGTATGTATGTATGTATGTATGTATGTATGTATGTATGTATGTATGTATGTATGTATGTATAGGCCTTGCTTACCGTTGCACCAACACTATTGTTTTTCACGATACCCATGCGAAATATCGCGTAACTGAACTGCCATTCGCACGGTTGTCGTCTTTTCGAGCTGTCCGTTGAGGAGATCTCCAAAAAATGAAGATCAATGCGATAACGCAGTAGTACAGAAGAAGGCCCCTAGAGCTGTAGACCCGGAAGATTAATATAGCAAACGTACCTGACTTATGTTTGAAACTTATATTAATATTGAAAATTTTCTTCAGTAAAACCTCACCTGTATGAAGCTCGTCCGCAATCGAAAGTCTGCCACAACGATGTGAATGTTGCTTTATCAGGGATTTTTAAGGTGACAACCTGAGATGCCTCCTCAAACGCGGGAAGCGATCGTCGGTGACGACGGCGTCAACGCGAGTGGTTCAAGAAATCATGATGTGAAGGCGTTGCCATATAACGTTATCGAGACGCCACAGATCGCTAAACTTTGTGACGTGGGCATGGCGCCGCATAATGAAGTCATCTGATGACAGCGTCGCGTTGTTAAGGGCGGTCCGATTACGGAGCCAGTGGAAAACCTGGTGAGGTGCAGAAAGGTCTGTGGAGGTATAATACATCGGCTGAGTAGAAAAGAAGACGGCTTAATGCATAAGGCACCCTGTGAGTATTTTTCTCTTGTTTGTTAATTCTTAGAGAAGCTTTCTCACACAAAAAGCGCTGGTACTACAAACATTTATGTCATTTTCTTTTTGTTTCCCATTTCACCATTCTCGTTATGCTGTGTGTGTATGCTCATTTCAGTAATTAAATGTTTAGTCATTCTGTATTTCAAGTTACAGTGAGCCGGCCATGGGCATTCGTCATACGAGCAACGTCCGGCACTTAGGATCGTCGATGTGAATCGCTCTTCTTGAGATTATATGGAATGACAATATTCACTCATAGGATTTTCGCTGTAGCAGTTTTCACTGGGATAGCACAGACTGACACTGCCGGCACGTTTTTTACCGTCGCCGTCGGCGTCAACGGCGCCTTAAGGTACCGCATAAAGTACAAATCGATGCAATCGCCCCACGCTTCGTGTGTTCTATGTATGAGTGAAAGCGCGTCAGCGCCGCCTGCAATTGCAGCTCCAGTAGGGAGGAAACGCGATCACGTGAAAAGCCCAAGTGTGAAGTCAGGACTGCCGTAGGGGGACTGCATATCACTCCAGCTGCAACTACGAACGCTGGTCGGACTGGTGCAGTAACACGCAGCTTGTCTTTACAGGAACCAGCATACGGCTCATTACTGTGTAGGTGCAGCCTTTACGGCTCCGTTTACGATGAGGCAACAGAGAGCACGACGTTCGCTTCGCTCTCTGCAGCGGCCGTGTTCTCTTAGGCAGGCGTTTTGTTGAGCGACGGTAGCCTAGATGATAAAAGAGCCAGCTGCTAGCCTTTTGTCGTATAACACTTCAAATTGAACCATCACATTCACTGGTTCGTCTTTGCTGCGAAACTGTGTCATTTTTGTTCGTCATGGCCGGGCTATACTCAGGCTTTAGGTATATAAGCAAATGACTGCTTCACAGGACATAATCAGGCATCACTCTGCAATGAGCGCATGAAACACATGGTCGATCGCCCCTAGGTGACACGATATAGTCCAAGGGAATTATCCTGACCTTTAGTCTTATGATACCGCCCTAATTAAGGTCATTTAGCACAGCGTCTCAATCATCACGACTGGGCTGCGAACCGCATCACTGCGAAGGAGCCCATGGCGCTGCTATGTCCTTCGTTACCAGCCGACACTTCCACATCTGATTGTGGGAACAGTGATTCCCTTCGTGGTAAGTGATTGCGCCCTAATGCTGTAAGTAAAATTTTATGCCGAAGTTGATTCTCGATTTGGAACAACGCGGAAAATAAACACGGTACCAATTTTAACACAGCGCGTCAACAGTGCGTCCCTTCAATTGTATTCCCTGCAGCACTGTGTCGCTGCAATTTCGTTGTTGCCGGGGAGGAGAAGTTTAAAACGGGAAGGCATTTTCGGGCTTTGTTTGTCCCGGTACTCGTACGCTGAAAAATCCTTTGCGGCCGAATGGGTAATTACCCGACTATCCGCACGTCGTTAGCGCTCGGCGTCCAATGTAGGCATGCCACGAGGATCCGTCTTTAATTACACCATTCACCGCAGACGTGCCCAAGGGAATTGACTGCTCGTTGAAATGCACTTCAGCTCCTTCGCCTCCTCTTTATGATCGCGTTTCACCCCCGACATTGCGCGCTGCAGCCACTGACATGGAGGATTTCTCACTAGGTACTCCGACACAATGAGAGTCTACTTCACTTCAGGAACACCAATACTGCTCTGAAGTTAGGCGGCTATCTATACAGACATGTGAGACGCTGTGCTGGTGAGTTAATGGGATTGATATGAAACTTTTAGGGACACACCCTATTTAGGTTTAGAGAGAGCATGTGGAAGACTTTCAGGGACGGTATCTCCAAGAATCCCAGGCTTCGTCGGTGATAGTTACTTGTGAACATCGTACGATCGTTAATAGTAATATCGGGGTTCTATGTCCCAAAACCACGATATGGCACGTTTAAGAGGGCTCCGGAAATTTCGACCACCTGGTGTTCCTTAACGTGCAGTGGCATCGCACAGTACACGGACCTTTAACATTTCGCCTCCATTGAAGTGCGACGGCTGCGGGCGGGATTGAACCAGAGACCTCCGGTTCAGCAGCCGAGGACCATAACCAATGCTCAACCGGAGCGGACATCATTAGAATTTTCAAAAAGTAAGGGGTGACCACGACGTGTTTTATTGCGTAGAATGCAGTACGCTTTAACTAAATAGATTGGTGCCTAGTGTGAACACGTGCAAGGAGTTTGTGGGCACAAGGAAGAGAAAGCTGGTTCGCAAGAAATTTGTTACAGATGTCTTTCAGGCTTAAGCTTCCGTAGCCTACTGTTTTAATTGTGCAGCAAGCAACTTTGATATTGTGAAAAGCTTTTAAACACACATCTTTGTCGATAGGTCTTCTCCTGCACTAAATATCACATTTCCTGCTTAAATTTTACGGATCCTTAATTTTTTGCCTTCTTTCACGTGGTTGCAATACCACGTAGTGTCGCAGGTTTTCATGGCGCTAAAAAAGATACCGAGAGAGGGCACTTAACGCGGAATTTTTTTGATGTCATTCGATGTGGCACTCTGTTATATGTAAGCACCAGGCTTGACGCGGTGTAGTATTGGAACCTCATTACGACCAATCATAAGTCTATTAAACACCTTCTTATCAATCTGGAGAACCGGAAATTCAGGAGCCCTTTAGCTATCGGGAAAATGTTTGCAAGCGAAGCTTGGCATCAGCGTGCATAGCGTGTTAGCGTTCAGTTTCTTTCTTTCTTCCTCTCTTTCTTTCTTTCTTTCTTTCTCTCTTCCTTTCTCTCTTTCTTTATTTCTTCCTTTCTTTCTTTCTTTCGAGCATACTGCCCAATATGATGTGCCCAAATATTGGTAGCGCCGTTCTGGCGCCGCCACCAAAACCTGTGGGCTTGAAAAAATGGTCCGTGATAACGTGTTCTTAAGGCCGGTCGACTGGCCGCACAATAGAGGAAAATGCGAGTTTTACATGCGAGCACAGCCACGGGACTTTGACTTTGTAGTAGATTGTGTCATGATTGTTAAATAATAATATCTGGGGTTTAACGTCCCAAAACCACGATATGATTATGAGAGACGCCGTAGTGGAGGGCTCCGGAAATTTCGACCCCCTGGGGTTCTTTAACGTGCACCTAAATCTAAGAACACGGGCCTCAGACATTTTCGCCTCCATCGAAAATGCAGCCGCCGCGGCCGGGATTCGATCCCGCGGCCTTAGGATCAGCAGTCGGGTGCCATAACCACTAGACCACCGTGGCGGGGCGTGTCATGATTGTTGTAGCGTAGTACCTTACAGGTCTATAATCAGTGCCTAATTGTAGGATTACAGAGAGATAGTTTCTTGCGTTTTTCCTAAGCTGTCTTTTAAGTTTCTAAGTCATAAAAGAAGGTCAGGATTGCTTATATGCCTTGAATTCGCCAGGTATAGCAGGTAGTGTGTAAACGCCATAACTACAGCAAGCGGGTTTTCAACATGAAGTGCTTGGTGCCGGACACCACCACGGCTTTACTGACATTATTTACGTCACAGAAATGATGTCAGCAATCCGTACGTGACGAGCTTATGAGGAAAGTTTTATGCCGCAGCTTAATCAAGAATTGGATCACGCTATTCTTCGGAGTGGAACGAAAGGTGCCGAGCGCAAACACAGTACCGCGGACATGCGAACTTTCTTCCATCACGCTCGGCGTTTGTATACCTCCACCACCATGGCGGTGATGATGATGACGCTGCCAGCGAAGTGGAGCTTCCGCCAATACCTATGCCGGTGTCGACCTCATCGCATACACAGTGCCGCCAGTTGACGATTGCACAGATACACAGTCGACATCGAGGTGATCACGCTATTTGGGCCAAAACTATGCTTTATATGTTGATGCCGGAAAGGCTCAGGCCGACATGTAGGTGACTATCGAAGCTACACTTTAAGGCAAAAGGGTGTTAAAAGGGGTGTGCCGTTCGTCCTCTTGGGGACTAATGGGGCTGCCACAACCATTAGTCCCTTTAAGGACTAACGGCACCGGGTCTAACAGTTAGTCCCCTCAAGGGACTAACATTTAGTCCTCAGATTTACACCCTCGCGGGCAACCGTTGGTCCCCACAGTTGCACCTCAAGGGACTAACATTTAGTCCTCACATTTACCCCCTTACCGGTGAACCGTTAGTCCCCACAGTTGCACCTCACCGGACGAACGGTTGGTCCACTCAAATGTTCCACTGGGATGAACTTTTTATCCTCAGTTCAAATGATGCGTTAATCCCCAGGGATGATTTTGCACAGTTACTCTCTGCAAGGCTTAATACCTTTCTCGCGTGTTTTTCTCCGCAGTGTGCAACAAATGGCGCGGAAAAGAACACGCGAAAAAATATTTAGTCATGCTTGTTTCACTGCTTTCGCAGTCACTGCAACAACGAAAGACAAAAGTTAGACAATGAAATGTTTTATTTTTCTATGTACATATAAAGTTTCTGCATTCTTTCAGTGAATTCGCTCCCAGACGTCGAATTAGGTCCAGCAGCGTTGTCATATCTCGTACAGTCGTCGTTGTCAAGCTGCTCCAACGGAAGCGACAGATGACTGGCACTGCACGCACAAGCGCACGCAGCCTTCGGCACGTAGTGGACAACGTCTGCACAAAAAGATTGCAAATAGTTAGTCACATGTGACAGTGAGGAAGATATACGCACATGGCAAATACGTGCAAGGTCAAATAAATCCGCATGTCTAAAATATGGCATGCAAATATTTTCACCGCGATGTCATACATAATCGAAAACGAATTTCGAGTCATATAGCGCAACAGCTCAAGTGCGGCAGCCGCAGCCATCATGCCTAGGCGCCGCGACCGCCGAGTTCTCTGCGAGCGGCGTCGTGTACAGCTCGAGCAAGCGAACGCGGGGCCGAACGCGGAGCTTCTGCTGCTTCTGCCGCCAGCGAACCTCGAACAGAGAGCGAGCGAACGCGGAACCGCCGCCACGAACAGCACAGAGCTGCTTTCGAGCGAGCACCGCGGAAGCCGACAGTAATGGCTACAAATTTTCACTAAGTTCCTGGATCGAGCGACAGAGTACAACGAGCGAACGCTGGGTCCGCCGCCCCGAACGGCGCTGAGCTGCTTGCGACCGATTGACGGGAAAGCCAACCGTAATGGCGAAAACTGTCCACAGAGTTCCGAAGCACAGCTAAAGTCGACTAGCTAAAGCACCCCGCAGCTGCCGGTGCATTTCAAGCGCGCGACATACAACCGAGCTCGTTGACGGCAACCGCAATGCGTTTTGGACGAGTCGCACCGCAGCGGCGAGGCCTCTGCCCAATATCGCGAGCCCACAGCTCATCACCGCGGCGAGAGCGTCCGGGCGGCCGACGGCAATGGCGGTCAATTTTCAGGCAGTCACAAAGCACAGGCGAGCGGACGCCGAAGCCGACCTTCGCGGTGCATTTCGTGCGCGCGATATATACAACACGATCGAGCCCGTTGCCAACTAGCGCGATGCGCTTCGCGCAAGCAACAGATACGGAAAAATAAAGTATCACTTACTTCTGAAATCATCCAGCGCCAATTTCTGCCCAGAGTCAGATTGAATTCATGGATCCGATAGGCCTATGTCTTCTCGGCCGCCATTCCCAGCCGGTGTCGACGCAGTGCCGTTGCTACGCCGGCGCACCGTGGCCGGAGAAATACAGCGCGGCGTCTCGGCGTGTCGAGACCATCTCCAAACTTTATGGGTGCGGCGAAACGTAAAAGCAGCACCGCACGCTCATCCACGCATACGCGGCATACATGTTTATCCAAGGCACCGCCAGCCAGCAGCGCGGCGTAGTTACTAATCGTCGAACTCTCCGAGCGCGACACAACCGCCAACGCGCCTCCATGAAAACAAGTGAGAAGACTGACCAAGAGCGAGGAGGACGGTTAGTTCCCTTGACAACGGTTCACACACGTGACGTATCTCCCGCGCGGTTCATCCCTTTGGTGCCTTTGGAGACTAACTGGTTTGCACACGGCACGCATCCCTCTGTGGTTACTCCTCAGCGGTCTATCCGTTCATCGCGCGCGCCTATTGGGCTCCGTTACTCCTCTTTCGGGTAATTTTGCCTTAGAGTGTAGCGAAGATAGCAGGCGAAAGCAAAGACAGAGCCGTGTGGAAGGCCGAGTAAGAAGTTCAATTTTAGGTGAAGAAGAGCAAGTGCTTTTCATACGAGTCGCCCAAGCTGCAACTCAGAACGCACTCCATTTGAAGTTTAGCGAGACCATACGCCGAAGTTGAAGTAACAGAACTTTTTCCGCATAATGATATGTTTGTTTTAATCGGACAACCTTTTTATCGCTCAACTGCTATCCTACAACAGAACGGAGAGGAAACAATATATAATCTTTAGGGCTCCGTGTTTTCGGAGTGTATATTTTTAGAGGCAATTCGGTGTTTATCGGAGTTTATTTATCGTCAATCTCCAATTCTTCACAATTTGGTGTTTAATTTTACATTATAATTTGTTACAATATGTTCGTATAGATAGTATTTCCAATGAAAATGCGTTGCATTGTTGCTGATAATTCTATTTCTCCATCCTTTCATACTTCCTCACTTCCTGTTGATTTACCCTATAAAGGTTGGTGTGCACTGCTGTAAACTTGCCGAAGTGTACTTTTAGGGGAGAGGAGCCAGTCAAGCTGCTTCTCAGCTTTTTCTCCCAGCCTCCTTGATATTCTTGATGAAAAATACAGGATATATTATTATTATTATTATTATTCTCAATACTCCAAAATCTTAGATGAAATGATATCTGAGCACGAAAACACGCGAACACGTTAAGTGTATTTTAGGTGCCTGGCAGGTTTGAACGCACAAACACATGACATACAAGCACAAATACTTGAACACAAGACACCTATGTTCGTATTACAACGTTAAAGTTTGCTGTAATAGACGAAAACATACCTTACGAGGTTACTGCCGCCGATGGAGGTGCGCTCCTTTCGAATGATGATTCTCAGCTTTGAAAATAGCCCTTGAGCGCTGAAAATGCCCATTTAAAGTTGGAGTTTATCGGATAAATCCAAACTGTCAAAACTTTCGCCGGGTAGTGTTTATCGCAATATTTCGGATTAGTCCGAAAACACCGAGCCCTAATAATAAAATAATACACTTGACTCCAACGTAATTAACTTCGCACAGTCATTTATGCGTTTGCCTAAGACGACTGTAAGGCAAAAGCCATCGTTGTCCTTTAAGAACGAAGCTGTTTACACTAACCGCAATTTGACTGTCAGAAACAGAAATGTTTGTCATTATCGTCATCCGGCATCTCTTCTACTTCGGTCCCAGAACGCGTGCGCCGATTTCTCCTGCAAGGCCTGTAATATTCCTGATGGGTGAGATAACGAGTACAGAGAGAGAGAGAGAGAGAGAATGAAAGAGAGAAAATGATATGAAGAAATACAGGAATTTTTGCCGAAAAGAATTCTGCTGGAGACGGAATTCGACCACACAGCACCCGCCATCCCAAGGCAACCTTTCTAACCACTCGGCTATGCAGGCATGCTCTCTCAGCATAGCATAGCCTTGTATAGCATAGTGTAGCAAGGAGGAGGGAAATGGAAGTAATCTTGAGTCTAATTGATATGATGGTCAGGAGGAGAGGCAGAAGGAGGGGCGGGAGTATAGTGTTGCACAGAAAGAATGAGCAACAGGGAACTGAGCGAAAGAAATGCAGAAGAAGAACGAAAGTGAGAGGATCAAAGAAAAAGGGAGAAAGAAATAGATTGACAGACAGAGAGAGAAAAAGATAGAAAAAACGAGGAAGCCAGCGAGCAAGAGAGATCGAAAGAAAGGAATGATAGAGGAAGAAAGATAGAAAGAGAAAGAAATACAGGGATGACATTAAAGGAAGCTGAATAAACAGTGAAGGAAACAGACAGAAAAAACACAGACAACAGAGAAGGAATAGATAGAGGATGAAAGTAAGATAAAATTTTCAATACTAACCAAAACAGCAACAACCAGGCTCCCGTAAGCTCCATCGTGTCTTTATCATTGCGTTTCCAGTGCAAGGTACGCTATTTTATTGTCATAGCAATTATATGGACACTCGGCTGACTTTTGCCGTCGCCGTCGCCATCATGTCCCGGATATGTATACGTATTTATATACCGTGAAATGGGGCTACTTTGTGACAGATTTCGTACGTTTTCATTCTATCGCTGAACAATTATCAACATAAAGACGAATGAATAGTGGCATAACGTTGCTGAAACATTCCCTCACATGATAGTAGGTTCTACAAATCCCCATTTTTAATGCAAACAGCTACATTCAGGTTAAAAGCTGTCACAAAGTTGCCCTACACGACGGGGCGACTTTGTGAGAATGTTGTTTTTTGGCTGAATATGATTGAAAAAAAAAGGGCTCGCATAATGTTACCCCATCAAAAGTTTATTTGCGTAATGTAGAATCGCTGTCAGTGCTTTCTTCTGGGCTGTCGTCAAGAGAAGACCTCTTCCTAGGTCGTCTAGCTCTGATACCGGAGGAAGAGCTGCCCTTCTTTCCGGAAGGAGTGGAAGGAGCAGATATGGAAGAAGCTTGAGCGTGTTTTCTATCACACAACGCTCCAATATTTTCTTTCAAATTTAAAAGTGCCCTTGAGACGCGCACGAAGAAGTGGCCCCCCTTCTGTACCCTTCATTTGGAATTTTGTGCTTCTAATTTGTTTTTGTTTGTGCCTTTTTATATATATGTATTCATATACATATCCGGGGCATGACGCCGACGGTGACGGCAAAATCAGCCGAGAGTAGCCATATAATTCATATCGCAATAAAAGAAGAACACCTGGCACACTTGGCATCAGACATCATCGCGTGGCAGGAGGCTCAGAGGGGTCATTTCTCAACCAGATTTCTACCAACCATTTCAATTGCTGAACCAGATTTTCTGACCGGCCCAAGTCGATTTCCTTCTTTTAGATGTGAAGCATCTTATGGCGAAGCTTAATCCGGTGGTGGTGGTGGTGGTGGTGGTGTGCCGCGTGCCCACCCTTACTGCGCATGCGCAAACAGTTCAAAAAAAATAAAAATAAAAAACCTCCTCTCCCCCCTCTCTCTCCTCTAGGCATCCCTCCCCGCGGCAACCACACCCACACTGCGCATGCGCCTCCCTTCCTCTCTCCCCTCTTACACTCCCCCCTCTCTCCATCCCTGCCCGCGGCGTCTAACTCCCCCCTGCGCATGCGCGTCCCCCTCTCTCTCCTCTCCTACGCTCCCCCCCTCTCTCCTCTACGCATCCCTGCCCACGGCGTTCACACTCCCCACTGCGCATGCGTGTCACCCCCTCTCTCTCCTCTCCTACGCTCCTCCCTCTCGCCTCGCGACGCCGACGCAGGCAGCGTCTGCTAGCGAGTTTCTTGGTTGAAAAAACCGACTGCTCGCGCTGCACAACCGTTCACTGGCCATCCCGTATATATAGCAATGGATCTTGACCTCCAAGGTGGTGCCGGTGAGAGATTTCTCCTGTGCGTTGTTGAACAATAAAAATTCGCAGCGTGCGCGTTAACTAAAAGCGGAGTGCGGGTCTCTGTGTCCAGTCGGAGTCTTCTGTCTCTCATTGCCCATTAGCAGCGATTGGCATGTTATAGTAGGAAAAACTGCTCCATCACTGCCTGCTTTGCGCCTCCCCAGTTTTCTCTCCTGCGCAACGCTGCGATGAGCGCCAGCGTCAACGCCGCCGCCAGTGTAAGCGTTAGCGCCCGCTGCTTCACATCTACACATGGTTCCCTTTAGCGGGAGATGGTGTAATTTTTTACTTGTTCAGAGGTGTGCACCTGGTAGCAAAAGTTGAAATCAATTCAGTTATATTAAAGAAAGAGGCCTAAAGCTAACAAAAAATTAAACTTTTATTTTGAGCTTGAAAGCGTCTGACAACCGTACAACAAAACTGAAAAAAAATGATGATACGGTTTTTTAGATAGAATAGTGCTGGTCGGAAACGCTGTATTATATAAAAAAGTAAAGGAACGAATGTTCTGGCCAGGCAAGGAGGCGAAATAATTGGAAGCAGCATGACAGAAGGGCTCTTAACTTTTTCACTTTTCAGTTCGGTTTAATTTCTCTACCTGTTTTTTTTTTTTCTATTGCAATAAGCCTTGAAAATTTCCTAATACCGTCCTTGAACGTGAGCTATCCCGCTTTTCCGCAGGTCCGTTGTATTTGGCTCGACATGAAAATGCACTTAGCTTCTGGTAACGACTTTGGACGGCTTTCTTTTTCATATTTCGTGCTCCGACAAAGCATGTGCAATGCCGATAACACTAGAGGTAAATGTTGCCTGAGATGAACAAAAAAAAGTTTGGAATAAAAAGTGCGTTGAGCACAATTTGTTCAAGGGGTTCAGGGCTGCCCGTTAGAAGTGTAAAACAGCACACTAATCTTCCCATTTATAAAGTTATGCTTTAAGGCACGTAACTGCCTCAAGGCCTGAGTAAAATAGTGAGGTGCCTACCTGGAGGTCGTATGGCTTAAAAACAGTCAGCGGCGCCCGAATTTTAAGAAATCGAAGGAAGCTTTGTAAATACGAAAGTGTGTTCTGCGAAAGCCTGTGCCCATTGAGACGAGCTCTGTCAGGATGGAAAGTGATGCGCGTGTCTGCCTTCTTACATGAGTGGGTGGATTGTGGCCGGCCTGCAGTGGAGACGCGTGCGCGTGGGAGCCATCCGGCTAAATAGACTGCCGCAACGAGACGTCTGACGAAGGAGCGTTGCGGCGCGCGCCGCTGTGCCATTACGTCATTGCTGAGAGAGTGCGAGGTGGAGAGACCACAGCTGGCACCGTTCCAGGGCATGGACGGACGGAGGTACGCAGCGAACATGAGCCATTAAAGGCTTTCGCCTTAAAAATCGCACTTGATACGAGACTCAAGCGCTGACTAACAACCGGTTTATTTCCACCAATGTCACCAATTGAATACTTTTATTGGCATACTTTTTATACACGAAATACACGTTGTAGTAACGCGAAATGTCAAATCTTGCTGGTGAACTGACAATACAAGGTTTTTCAGGAGCCTTAGCAAAGAAAGGTGTCGAAAATATATGTCAGAAAATTGTAGGTGCGTTTCCATTCTCAGCTTTTTAAAGATCATTGACACTTCAAGTTCAACTGGAAGTTCACCTCGGAATAACATAAAGAAGAAATTCCGTTCTGTGCTATCGAAAGCGAAAGAAACTCTCGGCAGCTTATTGTTAGGCGATTTCTTTTAAAGTGCCTAAAACTGTTGCATGTTGATGTCACGAAATGCGCGCACTGACCACAACAATGGTAGAGGGAACTGGGCCCCATCACAGCACGTCCGGCAGTCAGGGACTATAGACTTATTCAATGTTTGAAAACATGCGTAGGCGCCGTCGACATCGGGGGAGCCTCCCGCGCTTTCGTGGGAGGCACGAAAGCGCGCAGGGATGCCTAGAGGAGAGAGGGGTAGCGTAGGAGGGGAGAGAGGAGGGGGAGGCGCATGCGCAGTGAGGGTGTGGTTGCCGCGGGGAGGGATGCCTAGAGGAGAGAGAGGGGAGAGGAGGTTTTTTATTTTTATTTTTTTTTTTGAAAGAGTTTGCGCACGCGCAGTAAGGGTGGGCACGCGGCACACCACCACCACCACCACCGGATTAAGCTTGGCCATAAGATGCTTCACATCTAAAATAAATTTTCTTGTAGTTAGCCTTTCACGGCCGTAGATATCGGCGAGGCTAACAGCTGCGTGTGTGGTGTGCTGATGGAGTATACAAAGCGAACACTCCATAGAGGGCAAAAAATTTCGAAGACGCTTGAGCTTCACCTTCAAGAGTAGATCGCGATAGCGTAATGGAGCCTCGTGCGCATCGCCTTCTGCACCGCTGGCCTGCTTCTGATCGCGTTACATGCCTCAATCGTGCCGTAAGGAAACTAACGACTGTGCGTGTAACATTGGCAGTTTCAAAGTACTCTTGGATGTCTACTGCAAGCACAGTTGATAAGTGCCCACTATGCCATAATTGTGTTTGCGAATCAGCGAAGGGCCCACTGCATGTCCGTAGGGCAACACGCGAACCTGCGGAGCTGTTTAGTTTGTTGATGGTTCTGCTGCTAATGAAAATAAAATATCTCTCAGAGCTTTGTAATGGGCGGGCCTCTAAAACGTTGTTCAATTTCCATGTTTCGACGCCTGGCGCGATTCTACGCAACTGCCACAAAATATACAGGGTGCCCCAGCTATCCTTAGCCAGGGTTTAAAAATATGCCGACACACACAGTGACGACGCGACCAACTGCATGTTGCTGACTTGCCTGGAGTGAGTCAGACTATTTTAGATGTGAAGCATCTTAGAGCGGGGGTTCAACCCGGTGGTGCCCGTGGTGGTGTGCCGCGTGACCACCCTTACTGCGCATGCGCAAGCCCTTTCAAAAAAACTAATAAAAACCTCCTCTCCCCCCTCTCTCCTCTAGGCATCCCTGCCCGCAGCGACCACACCCTCCCTGCGCATGCGCGTCCCCTCCCTCTCTACCCTCCTACGCTCCCCCCCTCTCTCGCCTCGCGACACCGACGCAAACAGCGTCTGCTACCGAGTTCCTTGGTTGAAAAAACCGGCTACTCGCGCTGCACAACCGTTCACTGGCCACCCCGTATATATGGCACTGGATCTTGACCTGCAAGGTAGTGCCGGTGGGAGATTTCTCCTGTGCGTTGTTGAACAATAAAAATTCGCAGCGTGCTCATTAACTAAAAGCGAGCTGCGGGTCTCTGTGTCCAATCCGAGTCTTCTCTCTCTCATTGCCCATTAGCTGCAATTTTCATGTTCCAGTAGGAAACACCGGTTCATCACTGCCTGCTTTGCGCCTGCCCAGGTTTCTCTCCTGCGCAACGCCGCGATGATCGCCAGCGTCAACGACACGATGAGCGCCAGCGTCAACGCCGCCGCCACTGTAAGCGTTAGCGCCCGCTGCTTCGCATCTACACATGGTTCCCTTTAGCGGGAGATGGTGTAATTTTGATGTAATTTCCTTAATTAGGCCACTTCAATTAACGCGTTTTTGAACTAATGAAGATGGGCCAAAAGTTCAAATGAGGAACTTGTAGATCGGTTTGCAAAACGTCCGATTAGAAAGTTTTGAACTTTATATGCCTTTATTATTCGTGTTTTTTTTGCTAACTACAAATGCCCGCGATACGCACAAAAAATTGGGCGACCCTTAATCTTCGCCTTTTAGAGTTGAACGCGATAGCGATATTCTGTCCCGAGTGCCTACTTCAACGACTTAGTGCATACTTGCTATGCACACTACGTGGTGTTAAGGGAATACGCGCAGTAAGGTGTGTGCCGTTTGTAACGGGTGGCCGGCTTTAAACTGCGAAATCGTTTTGATAGTCGCATATTCTGACGCCCGATGGCAATGTACGCTTGCACCACGCAATATTCCTGGGATGTTACATGTTATATTGAGACGCCTATATAATGGACGCTTGCGTTTGCGCAGCATCAAATTTAATTTCAATGCATTTCCAAGCAGATGAAATTATTTTCACTGTATTTCTAAGCAGAGGCGTGGCTGTGTGCTAGAGCACCTGCTTGCCACGCAGACGGCCCGGGTTCGGTCCTCACTCGGACCCAAAAATTTTTAATATTTATTTTATTTGCATCTTTCTTGATTTTGCGGTCATGGACAAGATGATTTTTCGCTCACAACCAACAAAGCCGACACCGACGCCGACGCCGGAATTTCTGCGAAACGAGCTCTTAAACGCTATCGCGTTAAAAGTGGCGTTCGCGAAACTTTACAGTCTCAAGGTATGGCCCTTTAAAAACTTGGTGCCGTTTTATTCGCGTTGCTCAGGAGCTGTTCTTTCATGCTTAAGTTTTCTCCAATAGACTCAATGCAGAGAGAAATAGGTGAAAAGGAAAGGCATGGAGGTTAGCCTTGTACTAGAAACCTTAGAACAGGGGGTCTCAAACACGCGGCCCGCGGGACGCATGCGGCCCGCGAACCTCTCACGTGCGGCCCTGCGGCCCGCACGTCACTATGTTCGTCCTATATTTTTTTTATTGCGATAGGAATTATATGGACACTCTCGGCTGATTTTCGCCGTCGCCGTCTGTCAACGCCGTCATTCCAGACCACCTAACGGGGGTTCGAACCAGCGATCCCTCGCTCCACAGCCTGCTAGCCAACACAGTCACACGCCATGCTCGTGCCAGCGATATAACGGCGAGCTATTCATATGCACCATTTGCCGCTCGCGGTACGCAGATCTCGGAACAGCTTGAACGTGTTTTCTATCACGCAACGCTTTTACAGTTTCTTTCAAATTGAAAACTGCCCTTTAGATGCGCACAAAAACGTGGCTCCCTTCTGTACCACTCATGATGTAGAATGAAACAAAAGAACACCGGGCACGCGTCGGACGCCAGCGCGTGGCAGGAGACGCAGAGGGGTCATTCCACGTGCCGCAGTGTAAAAGAAAAAGAAGTATCAAACAGCGTCGAAAAGTCATATAATCATATAATAAATCCTTGGCCAATCCCCCCTGAGTGTGTATGAGCCATCTCAGAGGCAACAGCAACAACAGTGTCGGCTTCTGAATTGTGGACACTCGCAGCGCGTCGCTCAAATACAAATACGTTACAACATCGACAGTTGTTAGTTCACGCTTGTCCTGTGTATACCTATGCGTCCTTCTCGAGCGTCCTTCTTTGCGCTGCGGCGTCGCTTAGCAAGTATCGAGCTGTTTGTCGTTCTTCGTGTGACAAACTAATTTCTTGCTATCGCATTCATTGCTTCGCCCTAGTGGCGAAACTGTGACTTTTTTATTTTCATAGTAAGTACGTTCGCGAGCTACACTGGCATAACTGATCTAAAGCATTGTTTTCGTGAGGCGTCCCATGTGGTCATGATGTGTTGAAGCGTAACCGTGAAACCAAAACAGTATTTAAGAATCGGCGTCCAGGTTTTAGTCACTTTGGAGATCGGTATTGACATGTTGTTGGGTGGAATCCTGGCCCCAAAACTTCTTCAGAAATGACCCGTATGTGAGACGTGGGAAAGAATTTCTTTTCGAAGGTAGTGTTTGCTGACAACGTGTCAGCAAACACTACCCCCCCCCCCTCCCCCCCCCCCCCGCTCTTACATTCTTCCCTGACCCGGCCCTTGCGGGAATAAATTCTGCGACTGCGGCCCGCTACCTGAGATGAGTTTGAGACCCCTGCCTTAGAAGGATGGAAAGCTTGGCTTGTTGGTGACAGTACTTGAACATTTTTGAAACAGCGCAACAGTGACACGGACGAAGAAAATAGATGGAGAAACCACAGCGTTGTGGTTTGTCAGTATAAGCGTTCGCGCAACAACACAAAATATACTCGCAGCTTATATAAAAGCGCTGTGGGACTATGAGTCAGGCCACGGCCATGAACACGGCGAGGGAATGACCCGTTCACAACTCGCTGGCATGGGTGCTGCTTTAGGAGGTGTAGGTGTATAAGCAGGCGAGCGTTGTCCATCTTACGCGAAATTTCCGGGCCGTCACACTCATCATGTTTACAACTTCAAGCGAAACGATCAGCCTCTTCATTTCCAGCAACGCCCACACGCGAAGGGATCCACTAGGCAGCGACGAACACCCACGTAAGAGAACTTTGTCCGCAGATTCTAAGGCGTTGTATAGCTGTCGGGTGACAGCATCTTTTCGAGCGAGTCTGCTAAGGGCACCTCGACAGTCTGTAAGAATGACGGCGTTCGATGTTGGTTATTCATCTTGTATGTACTTAAGGCAAAGGATCTCGCAAGAAAGCATGGTCCAATGGGGTTTTGGAATGTTAATGTAAAAGTTCTGTAAGGGTTCGCGGACTCTAGCTAAGGAAGGAGGTGCTTTACCTTTGTTATCATGGCAATAAGGTGAACTCTAAAAAATGGTCGTAAACATGCAGCAGCAATCACTCAAGGCAGGTTTCAGGGACCAAAACGAGGCTCTATAGACAATGAAGCATGCGCTAGGCCTACACATGGTTGAGTGTTCAAAGTAGAAAGCAAGAAAGAATCGGCAGTTTATTCCTCCAGGCCCATGGTTCGAGGAGCCCGTGCGTGACGCAGCTGTAGAAACCTTCATAATATCAACATCTTCACCATCGTATCAAATACAGACTGTGGTTCTTTTCAGAAATATGCGCGCCTCTTCAGGCAACAAAGGTGTGACCTGAAAGCCAGGGATTCCACGGCTCCTAAAATCGAACCCAATGTTTTTATCAGCGTATAAAATATTCGCTGAGACAAAAGGTATCTTGCCTGTGCATCAGCCAAGACAAGGAAGAGCACTTGGCGTCACGCTTTTCCAGCTTCCCTGGATAATGCTGCCGCATTAGAGTCAGATCGAATTTCCGCGGTATACTTCAAAGCAGACGTTCGCCCTCTGAACTCACGATGAACCTCTAAAAGATTCGTTTCCTGATATTGAGAGATATGTGGGCTCGCAGCTACATTAACGTCTACCGGCAAAAATTATTCTTAAATATCTTAGCCAGTCCTGAAGCTGCGCGCACCTGTATAACATTGTCGAAGTCAGCTTACAACAGTTAGGGACGCTTTACAAACTGATAGTAGTAATGTTCATTCGGGCCTCGCTTCTTAATAACGACGCGTAAAGCTCAGGAGAATACTCGTAGCCAGGGCGAAAAGAAAATAAAAGCTTGAAAGAACAGGCAGACCACTCAAGTACGAACCTGATATTCAGTGCATTTGCTCATACTGCTGGTCGTTTTATGAACGTACACGAGTATCGTTTGAACTTTGTTGGTACGGACAATCTCAGGCAATACCACCCGACAGATCCGCATTTCTTACGCGCACAATCAATGAATCCGAGGCTTAGATACGAAAAAAGGTGACGTAGGTCGCCAGAAGAACAAAGCACTTGGAAATCGACAGGAATAGGAAGACGGACTCATAGCAGGGAAAAGCAAGTAAAAAACAGACCTGCTCTGTTTTTCTAATAAAGATTCTATCTATCTATCTATCTATCTATCTATCTATCTATCTATCTATCTATCTATCTATCTATCTATCTATCTATCTATCTATCTATCTATCTATCTATCTATCTATCTATCTATCTATCTATCTATCTATCTATCTCTCTCTACGTATACGCAGACGTGAGCTCAGTGTTTTCAATACGAGATAGGAGAAACGGGTGGGATCGATGCCATGGCTCGCCCTCTAAGCTCTCAACGGTGATGTTTCCACTGAGAGAAAATGAAAGGCCGCGGACGCGACATTTCCCGAGATTG
>JALIZH010030480.1:0-21160 GCA_030522465.1 Rhipicephalus appendiculatus | reverse complement strand
CGCCAACGACAATACCCAGAGGCTCGGTCGCCAAAACAGTTTCTAATATAGTCCGGTGCGTTCGGCACACCCGGTTGCGCGTTGCGAGGTCGAATACGCTGGATACGTGCAGCCAGTGACGTCGGCCAATTCCACAATCTATAGTCGGATAGAACTTTAGTTTAGAAGTTCGTGGCATTTTTTCTCCTCATACTAATGAAACGGCGCCACAATGGGAAGACGAAAGCACACGGAAAAAAAAAAAAAAAAGGGAACACGAAACACAAGCGCCGCGTGACACTCGGCGCTTGTGTTTCGTGTTCCCTTTTTTTTTTCTTTTTTTCGTGTGCTTTTTCTTCCCATTGTGGCGCCGTTTCATTAGTATGAATTCATACCAACTTGCCCAGTTGTCAGTCCTTCTAAGCATTTTTCTCCTCAAAGGCGGATGCACACTAGCCGGCACGAATGGGTGCTCTATCTAGACTGACGTCATGAGCCGGATGACTGGTGACTCCGCATTCGGAGGGACTATTTCTTAAGTTCGGAGGCGATCGGCAGCTGCGCTTCGGTCATCTGGGCTGAGCCTTTCCGGACTGCTTACGTTGTATACGACTTATATATTCCGGCACGCGCACCATGCCGCGGCAGTCACCTTCGGAGGTGGCGCATGCGCACTCTGCGCGGAGCGTGTCCGTGGCTCCGCGTTCTTCGGATGACTGGCACATTTCTCTCTCTCTCTGCTCTTCTACCCGCACATTTTGGTTGACGTGTGAGATTTTCTCGCTACTCTGCATCGGAAGCGAATTTCTTGGCAGGCAGTGCGTTAAATCACTCTGTCAGCTGGACAATGGCTACATAGGTTGCGTAGGAAACGAAAGCAGATCGTGTATGTACACACATATGAGAGAAGATTTTGAAGGCCTCCCAGGCGTAGATTTTGCTCTCCGTGAAGCAGCAATCCAGGCTATTGCTGGTCTACCCGTACATGTTATTTATAATCCCTTCGAGCAGGCGCACAATCACGTTATCAACGATGAATGTCGAGTAAACCACGGCCGCACTTTCCGAACGCGGGCCACACGCCGCCATTTTGCCGACCACCGCTGCTGCGCGCAATGTATTGTGATCTAACACCGGCCACGGGGAGAGCGTGAAATAGAACGTGTTCGACATGTTCTATATCTGCGCCGGTGACGCTAAACACGCTGAATACAGCCGGGCGTGCCGGCTGCGCCGTCACGCCAGACTATAAGTTGTCCACTTTTCGCCGGCGTAGCTTAATCGCGCCGCGTGCGGCAACGCCGGACTATACCTCGGCTTTAAGCGCCACGGTGGAAAAGACATTGCCGTTCGCGCAACCGAAGCAGAAAGCCATCACCATGGCCGAGGCATACATGTATGTCCGTCTCATATGTATTGCCTCCTACATCGCAAAAGTGAAGCACTTAAATGACTCAAATCTCGCATGAAGGCATGTCGTAATCATCGGTAAACTTCATAAAGTCACAGTGAATCACCATGATAGATGTCGTTACTACTCGGCCTTTTCCCGATGTACACCTCCCTCTCCCCCGGTCAAACCTAAACCCCCTCAGCATATTTCTTAATTTCGCAACGTATGCCTCATCTAGAACACTTTCCAAGAATCCGCAAATATTGGAAATGTGACGTAAGAAAGGCTTGTCTCATCGACATCTTTCCACAATGCGTGGAACTGACTGGTAACAATATGTGTTTCAGAGGTGTAGCCAATTTTTTTTTTTTTTTTTTAAGAGGTGCAGGGTGGAGGTGTTCAACCACACTTTATGTATTATGTCTATGCTTGTGTTTGTATGTATTCGTGTATATATACACATCTAAAACTGAAAATTTTTGAGAAAGTGGGTCTGCCGCCTCCCTTATCGCCCCCTGGCTACGTCAATGATGTGTTTCTTTAGAACATCTCGAAAGTATAGAAAATGTGCAACTATCTCATTCTCACTTCATTTCAGTGTCTCGGAAATCATGAATTCGACGACGGTCCCGCTAATCTGGCTCCTTTCCTTGAGAAAATGAACCAGTCTAACGTAACATTTGTTGGAACAAATACAGATTTTTCAAACGAGCCACTGCTCGCAAAATGCAACCTTGTCAAGTCAGCAATAAAAGAAATTAACGGCACCAAGATTGGAATCCTCGGCGCTGTTATTCCTACCACACAGTACGGCTCAAGTCCAGGTTGGTACTAAGTATATATACTAAATAATAACATTATATATATACAGGGAAACCTCGGTGATGCGATTACGGCTCGTACGAATTTTGGGGTGATACGAATTTTCCTTTGGTCCCGGCCGAGGCCCATTGGCCCGCAGTGTAATAGAGTACGGCTGTTGCGATCAGATTTTCACCCCGCGACGTTTGATATGAACGTATACGCCGCCGCGAAGGTACGAACAGGTGCTGCCCGCGCGCTGTCGCGGAATGCGCCGCAAGCACGCGCGGGAACCCAAACGCGGGAATGCGCGCCGCGCCGCCAATTCATCAGAATAAACCATGGAATAAACCACGGTAGAATAAACCTTCAGCGACGTGTCGTAGCCTCCGAAATTGTGCGCGCGAATCTTAGAGGCCCTAGTGCACCTTCGCGTGCCTTTGCCTTTATATTACAGGTGGCGTTGACGTCGCGCTTTTTTTTTTTTTTTTTTTTTGTAACTTGTCAACGCGTGATGCGGTCGTCGTACTGTGTTTACACGTGCCTTGAGTGAGTGAGTGAGTGAATCAACATTTATTGGGTCCAGCAAAACGCGATAAAACGCGCACCTGGCTAATCCCACGATGGGACCGACAGGTCCTAGCTTGCCGGCCCGATCACGGGCACGCTGGACGGCCAGGATTTGGTCTTCATACATGGGGCTTCGCAGGAGTGCGTCCCACTCTCCCTTGGTGAACTTCGGGCCCAACGACCCGCACTCCCAGAGCATATGAGACAAAGTAGCAGCCTCGCCACAGGCTGCGCAAGAGCTATTCGGGTAAATGTCCGGATATAAGCTATTGAGGGTCACCGGATTTGGATAGGAGAAGACGATGCAAGCCTTGTCCTCGCGCGTCAGATATCCTATGAAAGGTGTAAGAGAACCGAAAGAGGAAGCGGACGGTCTTGGCGAAGGAGCTAGGCCTCACAACGTCAACATGCACGATTGTTGGAAACGGGAACACTTGCCAACTCTCCGATTTTACGGGCACAGCCGTAAGTCTCCCAAAGAACATCCCCAACACCACCGCGATCAGAAAATTATAACAACCAAGGACAGCGATTCTAAAATTTTTAGGCTTTCATATGTCCCGTGCAAAGCATTCCTTAAGTCACTTTCGCCGCAGTACTTTGGTGTAATGCAAAAATGCTTACTAAAATTAGGAAGGGGCTACTAGCTGTCATAGGTCGCAACACACCTGGTTCAGTAATTACACACGCGCGAACGGGCCCTATATTTAAGAGTGCAAGTATGATTGTTGACGTCTAAAAACTTCACTTGATATCATTCAGAGTTGTTCGTGACGTTGCTGCGGCACTGAGAAACAATAATAGAAACGGAAGCCAGCATTTTTGTTTTCTTGCGTGCTAATTTTCCATATTTTCTGGTGATACAAATTTTGGATGATACGAATATTTTTGGTGACCCCACGAGATTCGTATCACCGAGGCTCCACTATATATATATATATATATATATATATATATATATAGAGTAAGGAAAGGAGTGTGAACTTAAGGGCTCGTTTGCTTTGTTAAACACATTATTAATGAGAAATAACAGACAATGATGCCAAGGAAAGTATAGGGGACGTTATTAGAAGTAATTGTAATGTAAATGTGAAGAAAGAGAAGTGGACGAAAAGATAACATGCCACCGGCAGGAATCCGAACCTGCGACCTTCGAATAACGCGTCCGATGCTCTACCACTGAGCTACGGTGGCTGTCATCCCCCCGTCCACTTTATAGGGTATATATGTTCATTAAACGTGGGAGCGTCAGTCAGCGCCGCCTGTTGCCATTACGGCGAGTGTGAAACACTCTTTTTGCCAGTAGGCGTCACGTAGCACGTGATCTTATTACGAGCTGGCAGCTGACTAATAATCCCTCGCATACCACCTGAAGGCAACAAGTCTGCCAGAACGAGACCCTCGTTATGAACTAAGGAAAGGAGTGTGAACTTAAGGGCTCGTTTGCTTTGTTAAATATATATATATATATATATATATATATATATATATATATATATATATATATATATATATATATATATATATATATATATATATATATATATATATATATATATATATATATATATATATGAGAACTAACAGACAATGATGCCAAGGAAAGTATAGGGGGACGTTATTAGAAGTAATTGTAATGTAAATGTGAAGAAAGAAAAGTGGACGAAAAGATAACTTGCCACCGGCAGGGATCCGAACCTGCGACCTTCGAATAACGCCAGCCTCCAACATCTTCTTGATTAAAAATAAAGGAGCTTTTATTATTATTATTATTATTATTATTATTATTATTATTATTATTATTATTATTATTATTATTATTATTATTATCATTATTATTATTCTCACACTCCGAAATCTTAGATGAAATGATATCTGAACACGGAAACATGCGAACACACTGAGTGTATTTTAGATGTCTGAAAAGTTTGAAAGCACAAACACATATACATACAAGCACAAATACTTGAATACAAAACACCTACGTTTGTATTACAGCCTTAAAGCGTGTAATTATACACCCAAGCATACTTTACGAGGTTGCTGCCGCTGATGGAGGTGCGCTCCTTTCGATTAATGATTCTCAACTTTGAAAATGCCCTTTACGTTGAAAATGCCTTTTTTCAAATCGAAGTTTATCGGATAAATCCGAATTGTCAAAAATGTTACCGGCGAGTGTTTATCGGATTTTTCCGGATTTATCTGAAAACACGGAGCCCTAGTTATCGGTTAAGGCACTATGTAATCGTAAGATATCAATTTCAGTTAATAACATTATGTGCACTAACTTTCCTATTCCTGGTAACGTCTTTTCTTTTCCAACATGCAGCACTAGACACGCTCTAAAAGGTAACCTGAACTTACCAACATGTTATAATGTATACGGGGAAAGAGTGATTGAATTCAGTGGTACAAAAATCTGGAAAATTTTACCTCTAGAGGTTAAAACCACCCGTAACTTCAAGCAGTGCAGCTAATACTTTTTTTTTGAGAACCAGGATCTGTAACGTTCTTACACTGACTAATTAAGGGTATTTCATGAAGACCTTTGTTTATTATAAATTTTTCGCGCCGCGCGCTGCGGAGAGAGAGGTTGTAGTTTCGAGTCCCCGCGACGGAAATTTTTCTTCTAGTTTTTTCTTTGCCATCTGTTAGTGTATATTTTACAACGTCATATCCGTGACGGAAATACGTCAGTAGAGCCCTGGTGGGCCCCTGCATCAAACACTTTCGCGTTCAAACAGAAGACTTTTGATAGTTCGGCTGGATCAAGCTTCGCACCTTAGGAGTATAGTGCGAAAAGCATAGGACCCTGTACTGAAGCAACAAAGAGTGCGTGAACGTGATGAAACTGCTGGTGCATAAACAGTTTAACATCAAGACGATTGCTTCCAGCCAGGGTTCCTGCAGTCGGTGCATTTTTTCGTAAGTCTAAACACACTCTCAAGGCCCTTTGCTTGCACACCAGTAAGCGTTTGTATTGTGACTTTGGAGGGGCCCTGTAGCACAGAAAAATATTGTATCGTATAAGACATTCTCAAAGAGCCGCAGTTTACTCCTGCAATTTTCCTGATAATTACATTTAGATTTTGGGAGGTAAAAGCCAGGAATGAATATTTTCAAAATCCAGTGAATTCCTAACGCTAATATTCGTTTTTTTTTTTAAGATGCACTTTTCCTAGGACGCGGTGTTAAATGGCAATCATTTCCTTGCGAACCAAGGACATTTTGACCAGCTGTTTATCTGTCAAGCCGTCGACGTGCGTGCTGTACGCCGTAGCGGACACTGGTGGTCTTCAGCGTCCCCAACAAACTTGGAAAGATTTGCGCCGCTGTTCACAATAAACTGAAAAAAGTTCTACCTCACGGAAAGGGGAATGTAGCACGAAACACCATAATGAGTTTGTGCCACGCGTTTCCGGTGTTGTCTATAATATCCCAGTGACGTGTGGGCTAGTATACGTCGGACAGGCGGCCCGCTGCCTAAATACCCGCCTTAGAGAGCATAAGAATAATTTGAGTGCCAATTATGGGTCACATTTAGCTGCCCACTGTAACATTTGTAAGTAAACGCCTCTTTTTCATAAAACTGCAGTTATTTTTAGGCACAATGGTGACAAGTCGCGCGAAATTATGGAAGCACTACATTAAGAACGCTGGGAAGAACTGTGTCAGCTCTCCTTCGGTGGCGTTATCGCGAACCAAACTCAGTTTTTTGAAGGCGGGGTAGATAGATGCTTTTTGGCTTTTGTTTTTTGTTGTCATACCTAGTTGCTGCCTATATTTTGTTAAGATGTTAAAATTGTTTACCGATCATTGTTTTTTGTTTGTTTGTTTGTTTATTGTTTTTTTTTTTTTTGCTTTTTCTTGCCTTTGTGCATGTTGGCAAGATTCCCATGTGACGGCGATTGCGCAGTTCGTCTGGGTCAGTTCTTTTTGTGTTTTCTTTTTATGCTTCTTCTAATAAACCTTCCAGTTGCGAGTAAGCGTTCGTTGTGTTCACTTCTTCGTCCTGTTGTTTGCTTTAACCAATACGGAACCCTGCCAAATAGCCCAGCTGTCGACCTTGCTACGATTGAGACTGTGAATCACCTGTGGCGCATACCAGCCTAACATTAACTGTATTATGCGGGTATGTGCCACATGTTACTGAAGGAAAGGCTTTTATGACGTACGCGACAGGCATTTTGCGTTATTCATTACCAGTGAATCATGTTTGTCATCCACTGATCCCCTGCTATGCCAATTTTGGTATATTACAAGTTATGCAGACGACCAGGCGAGCGCTCAGACGTAGACGGCTAGATAGATAGATAGATACGTAGATATAGAAACGGCCAAAGTACCTGAGGTTCACTAAGAAATACTTTGCATTTAATTGACATTGCAAACTTTAAAGACACTTTGCATGGATTAAACCATTTGTTATATTGTTAGTTACAGCTGGCCATTTTTATGTAACACACAAAAGCTTACTAGTGTGTTGCTATGACTCAACAAGCTCCAGTCTTGCGTTGCTCGTTCCCGCAAGAATACGCCAGTGAACGCTGCTTACACTTCATTTCAATAAAAGTGACGTCTGTGCTGTAAAGTGAGTGCCGTCCTTACGTCAGACAGTGAGCTACCTCCCGCTACCATATTTATTTATTTATTTATTTATTTATTTATTTATTTATTTATTTACTTACTTATTTATTTATTTATTACATAACGCCACGGCAGCTCAATGTAACCAGCTCGGAAAGCGAAATGCGAGAATGTGGGTTCGCATACCACTTGTGACCAGTTGTCTTTCGCGCAATTCACTCTCTTCCTTTATCATTTTTTATAGAAAGTAAAATTAAGTAAAATTATTCAAATCGACATAACTTTCCCTATGCGCTCGTGGTACTAATTGTCTCCTGGATTCATTGTGATTCTCACAGGAATTGAGCATGTATGTATATATATGTGCATGCTTATACAGGGAGCAATTATTGTCAGTGTAATCAATTGTTACCGCACATTTCGCTTTTCCTTCACTTGCAGGGCCAAACGTGAAATTTGAAAACGAAATAGAGAGTTTTAATAAGGAACTTACTAAACTTAACGGTAGTGTGAACATAATTATCGCAATTACGCACAGCGGTTTCGACCGCGAAAAGGGAAATTGCCGAACAAGTTAAAGAAATCGATATACTGGTCGGCGGACACACAAATACGTTTCTTTATACGGGTAAGTGAACTAAAGAACCGCGCAGCAATGAGTACGGCACTTGCGTATAATTGTACGTCTTGTGCACACAGGAAGTGACTATCCAGAGGAAAATAAGCGCGACCTCGAAGGTCAGTACCCGTACGTCGTGAACAGATCGGACGGCAGCAGAGCACTCGTGGTGCAGGACTTCTGCTTCGGGAAATTCCTCGGAAGATTGGATGTGACTTTCAACAGCACTGGCCACGTTGTAGGGTGGGGAGGAAACCCTATCTTTCTGAACGCTTCAATTCCGGAAGGTAAGAAACATAAATAGGCGTTCGCCACTCTAGAACACGTTCGCAGCGCAATTCAGTGCAAATGCGCATTATGAATAGCGATTCGGTGACAAAAAGACGAGCAAATTCTTCCACCAATTGAGTCATGAATTCCTGTCTTATTTAACATGCGATGCTTTTTCTCATTATGAGCACTAACAGAGCGACTAGCAATGGAGCAGAAAGTAGGGGTGAGAACAAATTAACGTGCATCCAGCAGAAACCGTTGAAATCAAGCCAGATATTATAGCACATCATCATCATCATCATCATCATCATCAGCCTGTCTACGCCCACTGCAGGGCAAAGGCCTCTCCCATGATTCGCCAATCAACCCGGTCCTGTGTTTTCTGCTGCCACGTTATACCTGCAAACTTCTTAATCTCATCTACCCACCTAATTTTCTGTCTCCCCCCTCACGCGTTTGCCATCTCTTGGAATCCACTCAGTTACCCTTAATGACCAGCGGTTATCCTGCCGACGTGCTGCGTGCCCGGCCCATATCCATTTCTTCTTGATTTCAACTATGATATCCTTAACCCCCCGTTTGTTCCCTGACCCACTCTGCTCTCTTCCTGTCTCTTAAAGTTACACCTATCATTTTCCTTTCCATCGCTCGCTGCGTCGTCAAACCATGAAAGCCTCAAATGCAACAGACAAAATAGAGCTGGCGGAGCTTTCCAAGTTAATCAATAGGCGTAAAGTAGCCGACATAAGAAAGTATAATATGGAGAGAATTGAGCATGCTCTAAAGAATGGAAGAAGCCTTAAAGCTATGAAGACAAAACTGTGCATAGGCAAAAATCAGATGTATGCATTAAGAGACAAGGAAGGCAAGGTCCCAACCAATATGGATAGAATAGTTGAGGTAGCTGAAGAGTTCTACAGAGATCTCTACAGCAGCCGAGACAGTCAGGAATCAGGATGATAACGTAAGAAGCAATAATATTATAGCTACTCTGCTTTAAATATTCAATCCATTATTAAGAAATGTTCGTTCTTTACGAGATCTAAGTTCAAAGCCCATTTCGGTGGCTAGCTTGAGCATATCGCTCAAGGTAAGCCATTCTATTAATATCCTGAATTACCAACGCGTACATATTTCTGGTATGGATCTACCGGTGCTTCTTTTTATATGCTAGCAAAGTTTCGTAATCGTCCCCGACAGACAGTATTAATACTTCAAGTTCAAGAATATTCGAACTACGCCAACATCACCTGTATGTCAGGTGATGTCAAAAAGTCATGAAAACTGGCTACGTCACAGTGATTTGTACGCAATAAAGAGCCCATTAAGGTGCTGAAGAGAATTCAAACTTGTTCGTAATATCTATATATCGCCCTATTCCGAAAAGACTAGATTATTATCTTTTGATCGCTCTGGGAGCTGGCTACTCGTACGTGCAGGGGAGGATGTTTTATTTGCTTCTAATAAACACTCTGTGTTGTGGTATGACGCTGTCGAAGCTTTCCTCACTGTACATGATATTGTTCTGCAAACTCCTCTCCGCGAGGAATGAGTAATATTTATGTTGCACGCGAGCTTGTCACAGAGCGCTTGTTTTTGCCAACACGATTAAGCTTTGTACTCGCATGTAATGCGTTAGCATACGCTATCCACTTTCTCTATGTCATCGATGTGAAGAGCAAAGTTGGAAGCGAAGCGAGCCGGCTCGCCGAGACGCCGGTGTCGCTGTGTTTACCAGCGAAATTGGGTACGTCTCTCACCATTAGAAAAAATTATGGCAGCTTCGCACTACTGGTGCCAAGCCTGAAGGAAGGGCGGAGCTGGGAGGCCTTCCTTGTTTCTCTGTATTTATGTATTTATTTATTTATTTATTTGTTTGTTTGTTTGTTTATTTATTTATTTATTCCATCTTTCTTTCTTTTTCTTTCTCTCTGTTTGTTGTCTTTTTTTTTTTTGTAGTGTTTCTACTTCTTTCATTCTCTGTCTACGTGTTTCTTTCTTTCATCCGTTTATTTTTCCTTCTTTCTTTGTTTCTCTTCATTGCACTCTTTCTTTCTCTTTCTGTTTTGCTGTGTATTTTTCATTCTCTTTGTCGTGTCTGTTTCTTTCTATATATTTTCTCTCTCTGTATGTCTATTTTCCTGTCGCTCTATGTTTCTCTTCCTCTTCTTTCTTTCTATCGCTTTCTTTTTCTCTCTCTCTTTCTCTGCTTTCTTTCTTTCTCTGTATTTTTCTTGGTCTTTATTTTTTTGTCTTTATTTCCCTTACTTCTTTTTATTTTTTCTCTTCCTCGTTGGTTCTATTGCTTTCTTTCTCTCTAGTTTCAGTCTCTTTCCTCTTTCCTACTATCTCTTTCTTTCTCTCTCTTTTTCACGTGTTCGTTTTCGTTTGACACTCGCGCCTACTGTACTCAGTAGTGGTGTTTGCCCAATTCCTGTGGCGCATACCCACCTGAGGAGTTTTGCCGGATGCAGCACAAGTTGACGGCTTACACAGCTTCACTGTAAAGAGAACGAAGAGAGCGCGCGCTGGTTCATGATGATGATAGCTTTTAAGACTGATTACAAGTTGCCGACAGCTTAAATCACTTCGCTGTTGAAAACTAATGTGTACACGGAGGCACTGAGGTCTAGTCCCAGTGCTTCCGGTTACTCATTGTACTCATGCAGAGGTCCGCGTTCATAGGATGGGGCCCAACGAAACACCTACCTCTTCACTCCTACGCACTCATTTACTCCCGTCAGCCGCAGAATTAGAGAAACAGTGCCCAAGAAATGCTATTCCCTATTAATCAAAAAAGAAAAAAAACATTGAGGGAACCTTAAGCTTCGCATTTAAGAGTTCAACGCGATAGCGATATCCTGTCCCTAGTGCCTACTTCAACCACTTAGTGCATACTTTATACTGTATGATGTTATTCGAAAAGTTTAAATTGTGGATTACTACAATGTAATCGATAAAGTTGAAAGCGGCTTGTGTTAGTGAAGCTTTCGCATACGGCTGCATTCTGTGTAATGGGTAGCATGCTTTAAACCACGAGCAATTATGCGCGTGTAATGTTTTCGAACTTGCTATGAACCCACTACGTGGTTTTAAGGGAATACGCGCAGTAACGTGTGTGCCTTTTTGTAATGGGTGGCCGGCTTTAAACCACGAAGTCGTTTTGATAATCACATGTTCTGACGCCAGATGGCAATGTATGCTTGTACCACGCAATATTCCTGGGATATTACATGTTATATTGCGACACCTATATAAAGGACGCGTGTGTTTGTAAAGCGTGAAAGTTATTTTCACTGCATTTCCAAGCAGAGGAAGCTATTTTCGCTGTATTTCCAAGCAGATGCGTGGCTGCGTGGTAGAACATCTGCTTGCCACACAAACGACGTGGGCTCGATCCTCACTCGGACCTGGAAGTTTTTATTATTTATTTTATTTGCATCTTTCTCGATTTTTCAGTCACGGACAAGATGATTTTTCGCTCACAACCAACGACGCCGACACCGACGTCGACGCTAGAATTTCTGCTAAACGAGCTCTTTAACGCTGTCGCGTTAAAACTGCTGCACAAGACGAGCGTTTGATTCAGCCATTCTAAAAAGCCTCGAACTGCAGCTTGCGTCGGTGCTAACATATTTGATGTGAGGAAGAACGGAAATGAAAGAGAGAGGAATAGTTTCGCGTTATATCACCGCTACTGATATAGCGTTCTTGATCCACAGTTTCGGCTAATGCGTGATTAATTTCATAAGTACATGACAAATTACATTACATATTTAGCTGTACCGCCACCTTTATTAATCTCTGACTATATAATGACATTGAGGGATACTTGAGATTGGTGAACTAAAGCGAGTGAGTTGTAAAGGCACTTCTAAAGGCCACGTATTATTCAAGATACAGAAATGTTTGCATTTCAAGAAAAACAGTTTCGAGATTTGCGCCCAAACTAGCCTTTAAAACGTGCATTTGCATTAACTTTTTCAGAGGCGTTCCTGCTGAGTTCAGGTCATTAACTTTAATTTAACATTAATTCGTGAATTGATTACTCAATATTAGTACCCGGCTAAATTTTTCATAGTGTTTTGCGAGCTCACCGACTCCTGTTTTTGAATTTTAATATCCGCCTTGGAAGGGACAGCCGTAATATGAAGTTCTATCTTGATTCACTGTGAGTACATACAAACCGAGTACATACCCTATAAGTAGGCCTACGTCCACATTATTTTCTACTTCATACTAGCATGACACACACACGCTAATCTAAAATAGATAACAATATTTAATGATTACTGCAAAGGTGATAGGCTTGTTCATCACCTGGCTTGCTATTCCAGGTGTCGTGAGTTGACTGTGGTATATACAATGATCCCATATACACAGAATATTACGTACAGTCGCCCACACACATATACAGAAAAGAGTTATTCATAAAGTTTCGTTCAGGTGTGTAGTCCTCAAAAACACCGACACCGCTTTTGCATTGCGCGTCGCACAGGCGCTGCTTTGCCACGGGCTGAGTAGGTGCCGCACTTCCGAGCTCAAGCCATGTTGCAAATGTACTCCTGCCTTCAGAATCTGTCGCCCTGCGTCGTAGCGGGAACAATCACACAGTACGAGTTTTAAATCTTCTTGAGTGTTAGATGTGGTTCACCTAGGAGACTCCAACTGTTTGATGTTATACTTAAAGTAGTTTGTATAGGCAACGCCCAGTCTGAGCCGGTGAATGCATGTTTCATCTTGCCTGCTTAGTCCTTGTGTCATATCAAAGCTACACGGCGGGTCTATACCGCGCAGCGGTCCCCACTGATTACTTGCGTCACACCATAACGTTCGCTGCAGATTCCAGGCAAATGTAGATACCCGAGTGGCTGCGTCTTTTTTTTTTTTTCTTTAACCAGGAACGTCAATTTTCCCAGATGTAGCGTTATGTGCAGCACTGGCAGCGGAGTCAGCAGGGACATTCCCTTGTGTATCGGCGTGGGCTTACAGCCACTGCAATACAAGTGAATTCCATGAGCATTACTGTCTAGGAGCCTGATGTTTAGGGCTATAGTTGATCGTGTGCACGCGGGGAGTTCAGAGACTTCAGTGCCGCTCGTGAGTCGGAAAATATCACCTAAGAATCGGTTCTCTGATATTTTACATATAAAAGCGCTCTCCACAGTGAGGCCAGCTCAGTGGCCGTGGCGGAAATACGGTGACTCAGATTGGCTGATGGTAACGTTAGCCGACTGTACCCATCCCCTCCCCCCCCCCCTGTAATGGATGTTCTATCTGTGGCAGACTCATCTGCGTAAACGTGACGGTGGGTTCTATAGTTGGTGTTATTGTGTTCGAGAGCAAAGTTGGTCAAAGCTGGTGCAGGTGCGTTTCTGTTGCTCTTGAACCCCGGCACTATCATCAGTACTCTCCAGGAAGGAAGCCGCCATGGGGGTCCGCGAAAATCGATGGCTTTTCATGTGTCAGGGGGAGCGTCATCCGCACCTCGGAAGTGCTGTCTGAAGAAAGCGGATGATTCTGTACAGTGGCAGCAAACGCACACAGACTCGGGAGGACTCTTTATTCAGTAGCAGAGGAACCGAAAGACGTCGACTTTCTGTCAAGCAGAGTTGATGTGTTTTTCGGTAAACCTAGACACACCTTCAACGCTTTGGCTTGCATGCTAGTGAGCACCTGGAAATTCCATTCGATGAGGCACCGTGATGCAGATAGGCTGAACCACAGGCTGTACCACAGGCTGTACTTTCACATAAGTTTCTGAAAAAAAATCGCGGCACAAAACGACACAAGTACATACAAGCGCATGGTACCGGCGCCAGTCCCGCGTCTGTCCTTGTGTCGTTTTGTGCTACGATTTTTTTCTTCAGAAGTCATAAACCAACTAACCTAAGAAAACGTTTTGCTCCACATAAAGCAGTATACATAGGAAGTAGTGCACTCACAGAGTAGCCACAAGCTTTAGTGGTCGTCATGTGGCAGATGTACCAGCTCGAAGCCACAGGAGCCGCGTCGGCTGCTCCGGCGGGCTCGTGGAGTGGTGCGAGTCAATGGCGCCCTGAACTTAGGCTCCACCATACTGGCAAGGTCACTCACCCTTCTTACAATAAAGGCTTTCTCTCTCTCTCGCTCTCTCGTATGGTAAGAGCTTTTCCTTGATAGTCAAATGGGAAGTGATCGCATCATTTAGCGATCAAATGTCACCCCAAGAACTTGCAGGCTGATTTAATGAACAGAAGAAAGTTAACCCGGCAGGCTAGTCAACGTTTCTATAAGCGGACCTATCTATGTCAAAAGGACCTGTGACTTGACGCGCATCGGATATTTCGCCCTACAAGTTAATCTCAAATAGCAGGAGAGTAAAGACAGAATAAAATAAAAGTAATATACAGGAGCCTATTCAATCAGCTTTTATGTCAGTCTGGTGCCAGTAATGACGTTGAGCCAAGTTCCTGAAGATTTTCTTTCGTGTAAGAGTTTCACTTGGGCGTATTTGTATTTGCTCCTACAAGCAGTTTTAGCGGTAGAGTTTTTAATATTTATATTTATTTATTTTTATGTACTTCTACCAGACGTATTGGGCTAGGACAGAGAAGGAAAAGAAACATTGAACAAGGTGTAATACATGAAAAACAAGGTGAAGCATGGCCTTAGATATGTTACAAACAAAATGCTGAATAATGTTTATAAACCTTAACATCTACCAAAGAAACCAAGAACGCCAGAAGCGACGGTTAAACTGTTAAGAATAGCTTATATTTTTCAATAAAGATACGCAATGGCAGGGAACCAGTGGAGCCGAGGGGGAGTTCCAACTATCCACTGAGTGAAAAAAAAACTGTATTCAAGAAATTTACGTAGTTTAAGTGATGTTAAGACCATGATGGGGGCGGTAATGTGATTCAATTGCGAAACTTAGGTGGAACGCAGGTTGTATCCCGGCAGGCGGCGGTCGCATTTCTGTTGGGGGCGAAGAGCTGGAGGACCGAGTACGGTGCGATGTCAGAGCACGTTAAAAAACCAAATATGGCCGAAATTATCCGGAGCTCTCATCTACGACTTCTCTCATATCTTGAGTCACTCAGGAAGGTTAAACATCTTCAAACAAGCAACCCTTTTATTACCGATTGAACGTATTCGTTTTATGGTGTATGCATGCCACGGAAACGAAAGCTCTCATAAATTTACAGACTAAAAAGCTCATGTCGGCGGAAAGTTGCAGTCGTACCAAAAGCAGATAAAACGAATTCCTTTTCTTTGTACATTTCCGATCATACTCATTTCAAAGTCGTAAAATTTGAAAGCACTGCAAATTTGGGCGCAATAAAAATTTATATAAACGCAATTTTTAGGTGCGCAAGTGAATTGGCGAAGGGGATAACTAAACGTTTTAGAGCCTTAGCGAAAGTTTGATTTGTATGATGGTGCCATGAAAAGTTAGTTTTAAAGATGGCACAAAAGTATTTGTACTTCTTCGCCACGTTGATAAATGTTTATACGGGAATAAACAAAACATTAAGAGGTTCGTTTAGTTGTTAATGACAATCGAGATCAATTCAGTCGACTCGGGAGAACAAGAAAAAGATGGCATTCGCATTCGAGTGATTTTAGATAAATGCATAAGCGGCCATGTGACTTTTTATTTGCAAACATCGCGATTTCTTGCTCACGCACCACGACGATTTTTCGTTCACACCCAAAGACAAAGCCGACATTGCAATTTCCGGGACAAGGGCTCTTTGACGTTATCGCGTTCAAATAAGAAGTACTACCCTGACCTGGTGTTTGAAAGAAAGAAGAGTTTACAAGGTCACTTGAGAGGACACTCACCTTGTGGGATATCGGCGTGTGGAACCATCAGACCTCACTACAAAGTCACGTTTCTTTACGAGTCCTGATTTGTACGTTTATGCTAAAAGTTTAGCAAGGTCGTTTTAATTATCACAATAAGTATAAGTGAACTAAATTATCATATACATATAGCATTCGTGGGCAATTTACTCTAGCACGTCGTTTTCGCACAAGTTATACAAATGTTTTATGCACTTCACTTACAGATGAAAACATAACTGAAGTATTGAGGCCTTTCAAGACAAACCTCACAGAACGGATGAAGCAAGTGGTGGGTAGTACCAGGGTCCTCATGGAGCACAAGGACGACATATGCCGAATGCAGGAATGTAATCTCGGCAACCTGATCGCTGATGCATACTTTGAGTACTACCTTAACCAGAACACGACAGATCCCCCAGCGTGGTCGGACATAAACGGCGCTGTCGTGAACGCAGGAAGCATCAGAACAGCACTTCCTAGCTTTTTGTGAGTACGAGAGATATCTCGTCATCTTTACAATGCACACAATATGAATCGCTGGCCAAAGATACAGAAATGTCAAATTGACATCCCCAACTTCTTTTAATGCACGGATGAACACATTAAGGGCTGCACGATTTGCGGCCATCCCAACACTTGCAAGCCCTTAACGGGTGAGTATCGAATACCTGTAACCACTCCTGGCTTTCTTTTTTCTCGTTTTCTTTTAAGCAGATAATGTCACTTGGGGCGATGTGGTAACTACGCTGCCATACGGGAATTCCCTAGTAACTCTTACACTTACCGGAACTGACCTATGGAGGATGTTTGAAAATTCGGTCACAAAATACAACACATCCAAAGACAAGTCAAAAGGACGCTTTCTTCAAGTGTCAGGTAAGCACCGCTTGAGATAAGAACTTAAAACGTAGTCATTCGTCTTGTCGTGCATCCGCCACCATGCATGGTTTAGTGGGCATGGCTTCCTCTTGCCATATATAAGGTATGGGTCTCGAATTTCGTTAGTAGCAGGTGATTTACAACTTGACAGTATTCAAAAGCACCCTTGCTTTAACGTGACTTTGGCTCAGTGCAATAATTACAGATCATCAAATCAGTCCCGAATGCTCTGTTATACTATCCTCCGTATTGTTATTTCCAGTCGAAATTTTCAGGTTATGAATGAGTTCCGATTAGACTAAAGGTCTAATCTTTTGCAATATATTTTTCAATGTAACGACCCATGAAAATTTAAACTCCAAACAAGCGTTCCTGATAACCCACATGATGGCGTTAACCATCGGGTCAGGCGCATCTGAGATTACTAAACATGTTATTTGTGGAGCAAAGCTTGCAACATGAAGACGGGAAAGGAAGAAAGACAGATGAGCGCCAACTACCAATGCCACCTAGAAAAATAATTTCAGGCCTGCTCACTGCCGCCGTGACGTCACGTGTCTTGACCGAGCGAGCGAGCACGAGAGGCTGTGAAGCCGTTGCCACCAATGTCTTCCGTGAAAAGATAAAACTTTCGCAGCGAGTTTTACATGTGCAAAAGCTTAATTTTGCCTTTTGCGTCGGGATTGGCGCTAGTTTAAGGAATATATTACGATTTAAATTTTTTTTTGTCATTTATCTTTAAGACATTTATTATTCCACTTAAAAAAAAAGATCGTACTCTATCGAACGTGTGACCGATTTATAAGAGCAAAGTGTGATGGCTCAACAAAGTGAAGAAATAAATAAGGTAAATTTTATTCAACTTCATTCTTTATTTACACACACACACATACACATACACACACACACACACACACACGCTGTCCAGAAGATGCAGAGAAACTGTTCCTATATAATAATAATATCTGGGGTTTTACGTCCCAAAACCACGGTATGATTATGAGAGACGCCGTAGTGGAGGGCTCCGGAAATTTCGACCATCTGGTGTTCTTTAACGTGCACTGACATCGCACAGTACACGGGCCTCAACCATTTCGCCTCCATCGAAATGCGACCGCCACGGCCGCGATCGAAACTGCGACCTTCGGGTCAGCAGCCGAGCACCAAGAAACTGTTCCTATTCATTTGCTAAAGTTCTGCAGTTTTCTCTGCTGTGTGAGCGCTTTTGTACTGTAATGCCGGTTCTTGGATCGCTGTACTTGGTAGCCGTACTTAAGTATACCGGCTTCAAATGGAGTTCACACACCTGACAACCATTTAGGAAAGCGGTTTATCACAGGCTTTCTGCTCCACATGCCCCCTTATTGACTAAGGTACAAAACAGGGAAATCTTTGAGGCGTCTACAGGCATCCAAATCCGGCTGAAGAGCAGCAGTACATATTTCAAGGAAATAAATTAGGCCTAGGTGCTGGCGAGACTGGCGCATAATTATAATACCGCAAAAAAATGATCGGAGCAGAGGTAAGAAATACTACGTACTACATAACAGATGCACGATGCCACGCACCAGCCCTCCTTGCCTTATCTAAAGAAGGTAATCGGAGGTGGTACAAAAATTGAAGGACACTTTTGTACATTCCAAAGTGTGTACGGCGAAAGCGTGTGGCCATTCGACTGACTATGCCATGTCTTTTTTCTTTTACACTCTCAGAGGGATAACACACAAACCGAATGTGTGCGTGTTTTCTTCTTTATTTTTTTACCGCAAATCGCAGCGAGACGCGATAGTCTCGCGTCTCGATTATAATCTTCCTCCGTTCCATGCGTTCGTATTTTCTCGCGCTTGGGGCATCGCGCAAACGCCATCCGCGTTCCAGCGCTTAAATTGACGGACCCTTTGTAAATTCCAAAGTGTGTTCCGCAAACGCCTTTGTCCATTGAGACGGCGTCGGTCAGAATGATTCCAAACGCTGGGCACAGCGACGCTACGCAAGCAAAGCGCGAGCGCTGTAGAGTCCGACGCGACCGGCGTCCGTTTGCGCACCCCGGCGGCCACCTGGCTCCGTGCCAGGGCTCGGACGGACGGACGGCACGGACAGACGGGCGGACAGAGGGACGAGCGGACGGACGGACGGACAGACGGACGGACGGACGGACACGGACGGATGAACGGACACGGATGGACGGACACGGACGGACGGAAGGACGGTCAGACGCGGACGGATGGACGGACGGACGGACGGACGGACGGACGGACGCCAGACGGACGGACGGACGGACGGACGGACGTGAGCATGAGACATTAAAGGCTTTCGCCTTAAACGCATCTCTCGCTCCACTTGTGAAGTCGGGTTGAGCGGAGCGTGAAGATGCGTCTACTTCGTTTCGCCGTCGTTTCGCAACCAAGCAGACCGCGTCTCGGCAAACGCGCTCGACAAAAACGCGAAATCTATGCAGTTCCTAGCCCTGTCTCACGACGCTACGTTATCGCGGTGGTGAGCGTCAGCGACGCTCAGCTAAGTGTCTAATGTCAAGGCTTACGTTAACAAGCCAGAAGCGCACACAACAGCATTTTACAGATGATGATGAAAACATTTTATTGCGATAGCAATTATATGGACACTCGCGGCTGGTTTTCGCCGTCGGCGTCGCCGGTGTCCGCCGTCCTCGTCCGCCGCCGTCATTTGCCGTATATGTATATGTATATATATAACCGGCCCCGCCCGTCGTTCGTGAGCGTGAAAAGACGCGAGGGGGGGGGGGGGGTCCCTCGAGCGACCTTCGATCTTACGAGCGGGGGCGCGCGCGTTATCTCCCCTTCTCGGCGGCCGACAGCGGGGGGGACCTTCGATTATACGAGCGCGGGCGCGGGCGCGCGCGTTATCTCCCCTTCTCGGCGACCGACAGCGGGGGCCGGTGTACCCTTCTACGTGCTGCGCTCTCAACGCGAAGAGAATTCTCTTAAACAAGCGTTTTCTAGAGTTGCGTGAGATCGGATCCAAAAAGAGTTAGCTGCCAGCCTCACTTCGTTTAACATTACAATTTTTTGCTATCGCATTCATTGCTTCACCCTTGCGGTGAAACTGTGACTTTTTTTATTTAAACGCAAAGAAAACGGGGAGGGTCCCTATTCCCGGACACCTATGACAACGTCTGCGACAGCCCGGGCCCGCTGAACGAGCGCCCGACAGACCTCGGGGGTGCCGTCGCGAAGGTTGCCTTCCCCACTGCTCTGGGGTAACGGGTGGACCGAAGGATTGGTGGGAGGGGATGAATTAAGGCAGCGGTGCACTCTACGGTGACGTGAAAGCTTGTGGGGGATAGCGCCACATCCTGGACAGGCGTCGGTATACCGAGTCGGGTATATTTTATGCATGGAGTGCAGATTTGGGAAAGTTCGGGTCTGCAGCCGGCGAAGTGCGACAGCCCCCCTCTCGTGTGAAGGACTCTGGTGGGAGTTGGTATCGCTGTGGTTGGCGTATGTAATGTTGCGTGAGTTCGTGATATGTGAGAAGTGGGGAACTTAGCTCTTCACTCCTGCCGCCAGACCCCGACTCCTCCATGGTGCCTCACTCAACCAAATATCATCATTACAATACCTGGCGTCCAGAAAAAAACGGATTTGTCGTCACCGGCACTTAAACAGCTCGCTTTATTTCTCTTGTTTGAAAAATGACAAGACTCCATACATATCTACACTGACGGATCCGCCCTGCCAAACAGCTCAACCTGAGCAGTCGTGATTCTGAGTTTGGATACGACGATCAAATTCAGGACATCCCACGCAACATCATCGACGGCAGCAGAAGTGGCAGCCCTTCGTACCACGTTACAATTCGTCACTGACCAACCGACACACAAGTGGACCATTTTCTGCGACTCAAAGGCGGCACTGCAGTCTCTATACTGTCAAACTTACGCTGCGGACCGCTTGAGCAGCTGATATTAGAGACAGCGGAGCTTATACACCACCTGACTGAGAAAGGACGTCAAATCACTTTTCAGTGGTTACCCAGTCACTGCGGAATCGTCGGCAATGAACGGGCCGATCAAGCTGAACGCTCAGCCCGCGGAGAAGACCGTGAGGTACTACTAACGCTTTCTAGGAACGACGCTGCACGGAACCTCTGCTTGTTTGCTCGTCTACGTACCACGTCACAGACTCTTTCTTCCTTTCCCGTCTTCATGTTGCAAGCTATGCACCACAAATGACATGTTTAGTAAA
>JALIZH010030479.1:0-25782 GCA_030522465.1 Rhipicephalus appendiculatus | reverse complement strand
TGTACATTGATATAGGATGGATTTGCCCGATGTATGTTTTGGTGTCTGGCAGTTATAGCACCGTTCAACGTGGATGCACCCTCGTTGACGCTTAGTGGTACATCTCCATTCCGACGACTAACGCCCATGATCAATTTGTTAAACGAACCATTGTGGCATTTCTAGATGTTAACGGCCAGAGCATAATCAGAGAAAGAGGCGTGATAGCAAGAAGAGCGTCGCATATTGGACGCAGAAATTGGGCTAAGGTCGCCGTTCCGCTGCATGTTAAAGTGTGATTGAACTTTGTGTTATCCAGAGGGAAACGCTTGGCGCGTCGTGTCGCCCCTGTAGCCCGATCGCAAGATTTCTCGGGGCGAGCGTATGCGAGGAACTCGTTATTACATCCAGGTGAAGCAGGAGCGCGTCGCAGAGCTATTTTTGGTTTGTGAACGCCTTAACACACCGCGAGGTGGCGACCTTAGCCCAAAGCGTTGGTCTCGCTCACAGCATCTATCCAAACCAAAAATAGCTCTGCGACGCGCCCCTGCCTCACCTGGATGTAATAACGCGTTCCTCGCATACGCTCGCCCCGAGGAAATCTTGCAATCGGGCTACAGGGGCGACACGACGCGCTAAGCGTTTCCCTCTGGATAACACAAGTTCAAGTCACACTTTAACATGCCGCTATCCACTGCGCAACGGCCACAGACTTCAACTGCTGTACAAACGCGCCTTTTATATCTCACACTTTCCCCTTACAATGCTCTTGGTCAAGCGGGGTAGTGTCGCCCTCTTGGAGCGGTAAATTAAAGTAATTCCTCATTACTGTGGCCTCCGCAATTAGGACCTGCAACGCGTACTGCTACGCATCTGTCCCAATCGGCGCTTTTACAATAACAGTGCAATTGGGGCGAGCGTATGCGAGCAACGCGTTATTACATCCAGGTGAGGCAGGAGCGCGTCGCAGAGCTATTTTTGGTTAGGATAGATGCTGTGAGCGAGACCAACGCTTGGGCTAAGGTCGCCACCTCGCGGTGTGTTAAGGCGTTCACAAAATTGCACTGTTATTGTAAACGCGCCGATTGCGACAGATGCGTAGCAGTACGCGTTGCAGATCCTAATTGCGGAGGCCACAGTAATGAGGAACTACTTTACTTTACCGCTCCAAGAGGGCGACACTACCCCGCTGACCAAGAGCATTGTAAGGGGGAAAGTGTGAAATATAAAAGGCGCGTTTGTACAGCAGTTGAAGTCTGTGGCCGTTGGGCAGTGGATAGCGTGCTCGGCACTTGTGGCGGCGGACCGAGAGGTCATTGGTTCGATGCCCGTTGACGGAATTTTTTTCTGTGACATGTGATTGCCGTACATTTTTTCGACGTCGTTTCCGTGACGGAAATACGTCACTGAAGTCCTCGTGGACCCCGGCATACAACAATTTCATGTTAAAATTCGGCAGATCCTATGAACTGTGGGAATCGGTTTCATGCGAAGCAGTCAGCGAGTACCTGTCTGTGCCGTGTTTCTTATTTTCTTTCAGACAGGCGTTACGGGGTACATCGATGTGTTTTTGTAAATATAGTAGTAGTGTGCAAATCGTGCGCTCACTAGGCACGTCGACTACACTGGCGTCTAGAGGTAAATTTATGACCTGACGCAACGTCAGCACTCACGTTAGGGAATGGACGTAAACTTTATGAAAATGAAGTGCACGCTATGGTGCGATGATGTGAATACCATTCGTTAGCGTATTGCTCCGTTGCCGAGCAACGCTTGATTATAGCTTGCTATGAGTGCATATATAATGTTTATGAGACGGTTATAAAAGCGGAGCTGGCGCTGAAGCCACAATTGAGTTAACCCGATATGGCGCCTGTATAATAGGAGTACTATCCGCGTCCAACGAAACCCGAAGAGCGGCAAGAATTCGCAGTGGTATAGTGCGCGAGCGAGATACATTGAGCTTCGGATAGATTGAACCTCCTGCATGATAATTTGTCTTCATTTAACTTCATTTCGCAGCGTACTGTTGGTTGCGTATGATCACAGTGTTGAAGGCACTACCCCGTTCGACGAGTCGCTCGATGAGCCATTTCCTGCGAGTCATGTTAAAAGTATACTTTTTCTTTGCTCTGAAATGGACATAAGAAAACATGAATTTGTACTATATTTCTAGCCCGAGATTTCATTCAATTGATGCCAAAATAGAGCATGGATTACTTCAGGATAAACATATATGTTTAAATGCGAAGCATTTCTTTGCGTACTGCAGGCACTTTTAGCGTTTCTATCTGCGTATCTATCTATCTATCTATCTATCTATCTATCTATCTATCTAGCCGCCTACGTGTGGGTGATCTCGTGATTACCCCTTTAACTTGGGGTAGACCAAAATTAGTATGTGAGAATAAGATGGTTTGACGAATATGACTCGCTGGTCATGACATGAATAATGACAATCCCGTCGCGTACGTCGTCAAACTCTTTCGGGCAAACCCTGTGGCACATACCACGGGGCGTGTATGTGCCACAGGTATGCGGGTATGTGCCACAGGTAATTGACAGTTTAGACTACCCAGGAACGGCGAGACAAACATTGGTACTTTTAACGCCAGAGCGTTAAAAAGCTGACGTCATCAGCAGCGTTGACCGGACGAATGCAAATAATAAATGTCAGGGTCCCAACAGGAATCGAACCCAAGCATTCTGCGTGGCAATCAAGCATTCTACCACAGAGCCACGCCAGGTCTCGGAACTGCTTTTCGAATAGACCCTAATGTTCGTGAAACGTGAATTGTCGTTGAAGTGCTGGCTATCCAATTTTATAAACATTACATATGTACTTCCGATGATACAGCCGTCACGCCGGGTTAACATCAATTATAGTAAAGCGCCATCCACTGAAGTTGATATATGTTGCAGTGTCCAGGGCTACCATCCTGGCGAGCACAAGCGCTACATATCAGTTTACCGCTTCTGGTTTTGCTACTGCCCATGTTGCTGCTGGCATCGTTACGCAACTGTAAACAACTTGTTATGCAAAACATATGCGACTGTGGAACATATGTCTGTGCGTACAACATTTTACATATCTTTAGCGTAATTTCGTAACGTTTCGCTCAATAAAACATTACAACACAGTCACCTTCCCTCCGCAATGCTTCGCATAACATCGATTCCCAAGATACGTGGAATCTGCCGAATTTTTTTACCACTTAATTAGAATAAGTTACTATAACACACATAAATGAACATATTGTGACATTATTTTTGTTGCAATAGTATACTGAGTGCCTTGAAATAACGTTGTATTATTTTGAGCCATTTACAGACAGTTCTTCATAAGTGGCGTCCGAAAGGGTTAAAACTGACTGTCCTTTTTTAATAATATTATTAAACAGTATTTAACAAATGCTCTGTGTATGGAAAAATCACGTCAAAGTGTGATTGTCGACGAAGTTTTCTCTCTCTTTCTCTCGTGATATATATATATATATATATATATATATATATATATATATATATATATAAGTATAAAAATAGATGCGCCTTCACATAACAACTCGTTTATTCTGCCGACGTTTCGACGGGAACCCCGTCTTTTTCAAGGCATAACAATATTTACAACGTGTCTCTTATATACCGTGTTAGGACAGGAGGGAAGACGGAAAGGTAAAGACGAACGTGAAAAGGGAAAAAAAAAAAAAAAAAAAAAAAAAAAAAAGAAGGAGGAGGGGGGGGAAACGAGCACGAAATAAGAAGGACCGGCATGACAAGAGGGTAAAAAAGAAAAAAGAAGAGCCGTTTTGCCTGACGTGAACATTGTGGTGGCTTAAGCAGCCATACTATTATTGACTACATACTCCACCTCCACCTAAGTGGACAGTCTGACGACCCCGCTCGTCTGGTATTGCTCTTTCCCGTGCAATCCCCGGGCGGCTTTTTAATAATGCCTGTGCTTAAAGTTTACGCTGTAAAGCGGCAGAAAGTCGAATTGTTGGGGTGGAGTACTGAGGGTTTCCAGTGCATGCTTTTTAAGTGTCGGCGGGGTTGCACGATCCTGAAGGAGCCGGTAATGTGGCCCCGCCATCAATGTTCATTATATGGATTGGCTCTTTTGGAGAAGGAATAGAGAAGAGATGTAAAGGAAAAAAGCTTGTTATTGTAACGACAGTACGACATCCGGGTCCCTTATCTGTGTGCATGCCGGCTGTGCTTGAAACGGCAAATCAATTCCCATATATTTACAGACACAAGAAGAGCCTACACGTGCGCCAAGGAGAAATATTGTTGTCGCGTTATGGGGCGGCAAGGGGCCAGCGACTAATTAAGGAGTGGGCGTTTGCGCCTTTTAAAGATCGTAAGGTTGACGGGGTGCCTGGGTGCTCATTAATTCCGTTTTTTTAGCGTGTTGAATTTGTAGATGAAGTAAGATTCTCGTTGCTCTGTTCTTGCGTTGTTCGAAAATTGTTTTCCAAAAAGTGTAACCCTGATATCGTCAAAAGCTGTGATCTTTCAACGCACAATGTTTAGAAGTAATGGGCAGGGCACGCTGCCCCGCCCGGTCACATACGTACGTGCCCTGCCCGGTCACATGTACGGGCACATGTACGTGCCCTGCCCCGGTCTTCCACTTTCTAAACATTGTGCGTTGAAAGATCACAGCTTTGACGATATCAGGGTTACACTTTTTGAAAACAATTTTCGAACAACGTGAGAACGAGAGCAACGAGAATCTTACTTCATCTACAAATTCAACACGCTAAAAAAAACGGAATTAATGAGCACCCAGGCACCCTGTCAACCTTACGATCTTTAAAAGGCGTACTCCTTAATTAGTCGCTGGCCCTTGCCGCCCATCGCGACAACAATATTTCTCCTTGGCGCACGTGTAGGTTGTGTCTGTAAATATATGGAATTGATTTGCCGTTTCAAGCACAGCCGGCACATGCACAGATAAGTGGACCGATGTCGTACTGTCGTTACACTAACAAGCTCTCTTTACATCTCTTCTATTCCTTCTCCAAAAGAGCCAATCCATATAATGAACATTGATGGCGGGGCCACATTACCCGGCTCCTTCAGATCGTGCAACCCCCGCCGACACTTAAAAGCATGCACTGGAAACCCCTCAGTACTCACCCCAACAATTCGACTTTCTGCCGCTTTACAGCGTAAACTTTAAGCACAGGCATTATTAAAAAAAGCCGCCCGGGGATTGCACGGGGAAAGAGCAATACCAGACGAGCGGGGTCGTCAGACTGTCCACTTAGGTGGAGGTGGGAGTATGTAGTCAATATTAGCATGGCTGCTTAAGCCACCACAATGTTCACGTCAGGCAAAACGGCTCTTCTTTTTTCTTTTTTACCCTCTCTTGTCATGCCGGGTCCTTCTTATTTCGTGCTCGTTTCCCCCTCCCTCCTTCTTTTTTTTTTTTTTTTTTTTTTTTTTTTTTTTTTTCACGTTCGTCTTTACCTTTCCGTCTTCCCTCCTGTCCTAACACGGTATATATAAGAGACACGTTGTAAATATTGTTATGCCTTGAAAAAGACGGGGTTCCCGTCGAAACGTCGGCAGAATAAACAGTTGTTATGTGAAGGCGCATCTATTTTTATACTTATAACCTTGCGGCAACCGAAGTTATTCTTCAGCATATAAGCCTTATATATATATATATATATATATATATATATATATATATATATATATATATATATATATATATATATATATAGTGATGCCAAAGAGCGGCCCTGGGGCTCGGGCTCGGCTAGCACGAGGCGAGCTAGCGGGAGAAAGAGAAAGACCAGGAGATACCATCCTGCCGGCATTGAGCTCCGCCAACGCCATGTTAGAGGCAGCCGCCTCACGAGACCTTGAGGCCAGCTCACCAGAGAACCACAGAGAGCTCCGGTGTGCCCTCACGCAGCTCTCGCACCAACTGGGCTGCTTCGCGTTGGCACTATCTAGATTTTCGCCGGCCATCCCAACATCGCCCACTGCCTGCGAGTTAACTGAGTTCCACGGATTTGAGAACGACGCCGAAAACTGGGTGGCGACCGTGAACGCTATCGGAGCTCGTGAGTGCTGGACGGAACAGCAGAAGTGGTGTGTGGCCATAGACCGCCTTCGAAATGGTGCCGCGGCGTGGCACAGGTACGAAGGCATGAGGCAGCAGTCCTGGGCGCAGTGGAGCAATAAACTCATAGCTGCCTTTGGACCGACTGACTACCACCTCGCTGCTACCACCCAGTCTAACCTCACCGCAACCGAGGATGGAGCTCGGGAGGGGCACCCCCTTGAGGCGGCAACTGTGCTCTGCAGCTCGCCTGTGGAGAGTGTCACAACCTGCCCTGGGACACGCACACAACTGAGACCTTGCTCACAATTTCAGGTCTCAGACTCGGCGGTAACCAACACCACAACTCCTGTGATAGACGCCGATACCACTCCTCGTTTGCAGCCGTTGGAGAACCAATCCCTGAGCTCACCATCGGATGAGCACATCGTAGCGACCTCTTTGCAACAGCGACAGTTAGAGGAGCGGCCCCCCTCTTCACGCGCAGCCACACCGGCAGCCGGACTTGTCTGCGAATTCTGGGGAAGAGGTCCTGGCCGTGTCAAAGCATGGTTCTCGGCTTTCAACGCAATCAATGGCCGATTGTGCAGACGCTCACCTACTGCTGAGCGACACGTCGCTTAAAGAAGTTAGAGCGATAGATGAGGCCACATCTGTTAAGGGTCAGTCCGTTTCAACAAGCGGGTACCCAAGCGTGACTGAGCCTACACCCCAGCCAGAAGAAGCCGATGTCCGCCAGCCCTGCCCCCTAGTGGGTGAGCCCGTGCACGACAAGAACCAGTCCATTCAGACTGCCACTGAAGGCCACTTGAACAACGACGTCGTTGTTTACACAGGATCCGTCACTGGTCGACCGGGCGTCGACAAGTTCGGAGGGAGAGGCAGCGAGATCGAGATGCCTTGGAAAAGCGTAACAATCTTGGTGTAGGGTACAGATATGACCGACATCGCTCGCATCCTGCGGCCAGCGCAAACGTGCGACCACAATACAGTCAGCGCCTTCAACCAGAGCCACCGTCACCGGCAGTATTGCAAGCCAGACTACGGCGCGTCCGAGACCTGCGACCGCTACGTCATAGCCAGTGTCGGCCACCGGAACCTCCTATGGCAAACTTCCATGTGAAGTCCCAGCGTTGCCGAGCCCGGCCACTCCGAGGTAGCCAGAGCCGTCCACCAGACATACGTACGGCAGATGAACGAGCCAAGTGGCGGCGTGGCCGCGACCGACCACCGCGATGCAGCCAGCATCGCCCACCAGAAACATTGTCGACAGCTCCGCCGACAATGCTTGCAGTCATGGCCGAGTGTCATGACTAAGAGCAGCCCTGGGGCTCGGGCTCGGCTAGCACGAGGCGAGCTAGCGGGAGAAAGAGAAAGACGAGAGGAGATAAAGAACAGCCGGCCCAGCGTACGGACGTTGTCTCTCGTCTCCTCCTTATTCTTCAATATATATATATATATATATATATATATATATATATATATATCGGCCGGCAACTGAAGTAGGTATGCCCCCCCCCCACTCGCGAAAGAGTTGGTACGCCACTATATGAGTACAATAAATATGTTCAGTTGTAGTATAATTATGTTGAGCTGCTTGAGCGCGTATTGAAGTCTGTGAACTCACTCTTGCAGAGAGACAGATAGGGAGGAAGAGAAAAAACTGGGGGGACCCTTAAGCTTCGCCTTTAAGAGTTGAACGCGATAGCGATATCCTGTCCCTAGTGCGTGCTTCAATCACTTGCGTACAATGTAATGGCTAGCATGCTTTAAACCATGAGCAATATGCGCGTGAAATGTTTTCGAACTTGCTATGCACCCACTACGTGGTCTTTAGGGAATACGCGCCGTAACGTGTGTGCCTTTTGTAATGGGTCGCCGGCATTAAACCACGATGTCGTTATGATATTCACATGTGCTGACGCCCGATGGCTATGTACGCTTGTACCACGCAATGTTACTGCCATAGCTCGGCACACTCACTCATGAGTGCACTCAACTCACACTCACTCACACTCATTTGAACGTAGTGAGTTGAGTATGAGTGAGTACTCATGCGTGTGAGTGGACGTGAGTGTGAACGTGAGTGAGAACTCATGAGTGTGAGTGGTCGTGAGTGAGTACTCATGAGTGTGAGTGGACGTGAGTGTGAACGTGAGTGAGTGCGAAGGCTGAAAAACTTGTGGTGAGTGAGTTTGAGTGAGTACTCCCTTAAAGTGCCGACCTATGGAGCTCGGCACACTCACTCATGAGTGCACTCAACTCACACTCATTTGAACGTGGTGAGTTGAGTATGAGTGAGTACTCATGCGTGTGAGTGGACGTGAGTGTGAACGTGAGTGAGAACTCATGAGTGTGACTGGCGGTGAGTGTGAACGTGAGTGAGTACTCATGAGTGTGAGTGGACGTGAGTGTGAAGGTGAGTGAGTGCGAAGGCTGAAAAATTTTATCTGAATCTTTGTCGATTTTGCGGTCATGGACAAGATGATGATTTTAAATGCGAAACATTTCTTTGCATACAGCAAGCACTGCAAGCACTTCTCGTGATCGCCTCCCTAACTTGGGGTAGAACAAAATTAGTATGGGAGCGTAAGAGAGTTTCACGAATATGTCTGGGTTGTCGTGTCTCGAATAATGTGAAAATCCCGTCGCGTACGTCGTCAAACCCTTTCTTGCATACCCGTATACCACGGGCCGCGGAAAGCGGGTATGCGCCACAGGTGTTTGACAATTTATATCTACTCAAGAACGGCGAGGACAGACATTGGTAATTTCAATGTGAGAGCGTTCAGAAAAGCCGACATCAATCGAATGATCGAATGAATGCATTGATCGAATGAATGCATAGAATAGAAATCAGAGTTCCAGCAGGAATCGAACCCAATCATTCTGCGTGGCAATCGGGTATTCTACCACAGAGCCATGCCAGGTCTCGAAACTGCTTTGGAAAAAAAACACCCCACGCAGGCGTAATGCTGGTGAAACGTCGATTGTGTTTGTAGTGCTGGATATCTAGTTTTCAAAACATTACATATGTACTCTTATGATGAAGGAGTGATGTCGAGCAAACGTCAATTGTTTAGTTAAGCGCCATGCACTGTAGTTGGTTCACGTAGCACTATCCAGGGGAACCAATCTCGCAAGCACTAGCGCTACATGTTTTTGTTGGCATCCTTACGCAACTGTAACCAACCCGTTATATAAAACATATAGGAGTGTTCAACATATGTCTGTGCGTACAATATTTGTAGGTACCTTTAGCGTGATTTCATAACGTTTGGCTTAATAAAAAATTACAACCCAGTGACGTTACCTCTGCATGCTTCGCATAACATCGATTCCCATGGTACTTGGGATGTGCCGAATGTGCCGATTACCGCGTCCCTCCCGCGTCCCGCGTCCGGCCACTTTCATGAAGTAGGGAAGCACCCACTATGCGAACCAGAACACTGTAGTACAATATAAGGCCGTCAACCACCACTACAGTCACCAGAGTCATGGCCGAGAGCACAGAGAGGTTGCTTAGCAATGGCTAGGCAGGCGGTGTGTGCCGCCCAGGTTGACTCCATTCCTTGATCTTGCTTGCATGTGTTTGGGGGGCCTTGGTCCGTCCCTCCTTCCCGCGTCCCACACCACCACAGCGCATGCGCGTCTCCTCCCTCTCCTACGCTCACCCCCTTTCGCTCCTCTAGGAATACTCTACTCTACGGAGCGGCGCCCACGTCCCGCATCCTACACCCGCACAGCACATGCGCGTCCCCTCCCCCCTTTCTCTCGTCTCCTACGCTCACCCCCTTTCTCTCCTCTAGGAATCCTCTACGCTACAGAGCGGCGCCCGCGTCCCGGAGAGCATGCTCGTCCTCTCCTACGCTCAGCCGCTTTTTCTGCTGTAGGAATCCTCTACGCTACGGAGCGGCGCCCTCGTCCGACATCCCCACAGCGCATGCGCGTCCTCTCTCCTACGCTCACCCGCTTTCTCTACTCTAGGAATCCTCTGCTCTACGAAGCGGCTCCCGCGTCCCCAACAGCGCATACGCGTCCCCTCTCCTCTAGAAATCCTCTACGGAGCGGCACGCGACAGGTGGTGCGACAGCTGCATACTCCGCTGGGGGGCACCACGGTAGTTCCGCGGTATAAAAATGACGGAGCGCGCCTCATTCTCTCTCCTGTGCAGCACCGCGATGAGCGCCCGGGCCGCTGCCGCGAAAGAGAGCGGCGACGTTTCTCCCCGCTCAAGCTAACCATCTCCCCGCTGCTTCGCATCCACACATGGTTCCTTTTAGCGGGAGATGGGGAACTTTTTTCGCTTACAACCAACGACGCCGACGCCGGAATTTCTGCGAAACGAGCTTTTTAACGCTGTCGCGTTAACAAACAGAGCTGCGCGTGTGGGCTTCTTTGCCGCCTGAGTTGTATTTTCCCTGTACAAGTCAATTCTAGATGACACAAGACCAACTAGCCAGGCTGTCAATTCAGTCTCCGTAGTAAGAAAACCGTAGACCTTGATCATTTCCCTGGCCCGGTAGATCAAATTGTGGGAGAAGCATGAAAGTTGGGTTTCCCGATGTGGTCAAGTCCACTGCTTTATTCCTCGCCTTGTCCCAAGCCGGCGCTATCGCTGCAAGCCACCATATGGTAAGAAATTGCGAACAGTTCAATCGGACACTAAAGCAGAAACATTCTTCTTAATTCGCCCAATGCGGCCCAACTTTTAGTTGGGCCTCATTGGGGGAATTAAGAAGAATGTTTCTGCTTTAACACTTAACACTCAACACTTCTGCACATTGACTGATAGCAAAGTGGATATAGAACAGCGGTAGCTAGTGCTATTCCTTTTCTTAAAAAAAACTTCCCCATCTTCCGCTAAAGGGAACCATGTGTGGATGCGAAGACGCGGGAGAAACGTCGCCGCTCTCGTTTCGCGGCAGCGGCCCGGGCGCTCATCGCGGCGCTGCACAGTAGAGAGAATGAAGCGCGCTCCGTCATTTTTATACCGCGAAACTACCATGGTGCCCCCAGCGGAGTATGCAGCTGTCGCACCACTTGTCGCGCGCCGCTCTGTAGAGGATTCCTAGAGGAGAGAACGGGGGGAACCGTAGGAGAGGAGAGAGAGGGGGGGACGCGCATGCGCTGTGGGGGGTGTGGGACGCGGGAGCCGCTCCGTAGTGTAGAGGATTCCTACAGCAGAGAAAGGGGCTGAGCGTAGGAGAGGGGGGGGAGAGGACGCGCATGCGCTGTGGGATGTGGGCGCCGCTCCGTAGAGCAGACGATTCCTAGAGTAGAGAAATGGGTTGAGCGTAGGAGAGGAGAGATAGCGGGAGGGGACGCGTATCCGCTGTCTGGGTGTGGGACGCATCCGCTGTCGGGGGTGTGAGAGCTCGCCCTTTCTCTCCAAGAGGAGAGAAAGGGGGTGAGCTTAGGAGAGGAGAGAGGGGATCCGCATGCGCTGTGGGGACGCGGGCGCCGCTCCGTAGAGTAGAGTATTCCTAGAGGAGAGAAAGTGGGTCAGCGTAGGAGAGGAGAGAGAGGGGGGGAGGAGACGCGCATGCGCTGTCGTGGTGTGGGACGCGGGAAGGAGGGACGGACTAAGTCCCTCCCAAACACATGAAAGCAAGATCAAGGAATGGAGTCAACCTGGGCGACACACACCACCTGCCTAGCCATTGCTAAGCAGCCTCTCTGTGCTCTCGGCCATTACTCTGGTGACTGTTGTGGTGGTTGACGGCCTTATATTGTACTACAGTGTTCTGGTTCCCATAGTGGGTGCTTCCCTACTTCATGAAAGTGGCCGGACGCGGGACGGACGCGGGAGGGACGGACATAGCCCCGAGCATAAGATGCTTCGCATCTAAAAATTACACCATCTCCGGCTGAAGGGAACCATGTGTAGATATGAAGCAGCGCGCGCTAACGCTTACACTGGCGGCGGCGTTGACGCTGGCGCTCATCGCAGCGTTGCGCAGGAGAGAAAACTGGCGAGGCGCAAAGCACGCAGTGATGGAGCGGTGTTTCCTACTGGAACATGCCAATCACTGCTAATGGGCAATGAGAGACAAAAGACTCCGACTGGACACAGAGCCCCGCAGTCGGCTTTTAGTTAACGCGCACGCTGCGAATTTTTTTATTGTTCAACAACGCACAGGAGAAATCTCCCACCGGCACGACCTTGCAGGTCAAGATCCAGTGCCATATATACGGGGTGGCCAGTGAACGGTTGTGCAGCGCGAGCAGTCGGTTTTTAAACACGAAGCATTTCTTCGCGAACTTCGGCGACTTTGAGCGCATCTATCTATCTATCTATCTATCTATCTATCTATCTATCTATCTATCTATCTATCTATCTATCTATCTATCTATCTATCTATCTATCTATCTAGCCGCCTACGACTTTGCGCTCTCCTGGCCGTATCGTTAATGGGATTTATACCAAAATTGGTATGGCATAACATTACTGTATGACAAACATGAATGACTGGTCATATCATGAAAATCATGACTAACTTGTCATGAAAAGTATGATTTACACGCCTTGGCCATAGTGCTCCTGAGGCAAGGTATGTGACCGCGTTTCTCGCGTTTTGGAGATTTTGCTCTTTTTTGTGCAGCTCGTTTCACTTTCACTGTCTGCCGTCATGCGCAGATGACTAAGCGGTGATCACGTGTGCTACCTTATCTTCGTTTTTTCATGTTCGTGTTAATAAATTTCAGTTGGAAGTCAGCATAGTCCTCGTCGGTTCATCTGTCCTTGTCTGTCTCACGCGCTGTTCACGTTGTCGTGCTCCGGAGGCCGTTTTCTTAACTTGGTATTTCCAAAAATTGGTACGATGAGACATTTCTGCATGACCAACTTAAATAACAGGTGGTAATATGAAAATCATGACCTGCATGTCATGTACAACATGATTTACATGCCACGCTCATGGCGCGCTGACGGCCGTTTCGCTAGATTGATATACACCAAATTTCGTATTGAGTGACGCGACTGTATGATGAACATAAATGCCTAGTGGTCATATGGAAATCATGACGTGTCATGTGCAACATGACTTGCATGCCACGCTCATCACACTCTCGTGGCCGTTTCGCAAGCTTGATATACACCAAATGTCGTATTTAGTGACGGGACTGTATGATGAACATAAATGCCTAGTGGTCATATGGAAATCATGACGTGTCATGTGCAACATGACTTGCATGCCACGCTCATGACACTCTCGGGCCATTTCGGTTGCTTGATATACACCAATTTGGTATTGATTAATTAATTAATATCTGTGGTTTAACGTCCCGAAATCAAATTTGGTATTGAGTGACGTGACTGTGTGACGAGCATAAATAACAAGTCACAATATGGAAATCATGACATGTCATGTGCAACATGACATATGCCACGCTCATCACACTCTCGTGGCAGTTTCGCAGGCTTGATATAAACCAAATTTCGTATTGAGTGACGCGACTGTATGATGAACATAAATGCCTAGTGGTCATATGGAAATCATGACGTGTCATGTGCAACATGACTTGCACGCCACGCTCATGACACTCTCGGGCCGTTTCGGTTGCTTGATATACACCAATTTGGTATTGATTAATTAATTAATATCTGTGGTTTAACGTCCCGAAATCAAATTTGGTATTGAGTGACGTGACTGTATGACGAGCATAAATAACAAGTCACAATATGGAAATCATGACATGTCATGTGCAACATGACGCATGCCACGCTCATCACACTCTCGTGGCCGTTTCGCAAGCTTGATTTACACCAAATTTCGCATTGAGTGACGCGACTGTATGATGAACATAAATGCCTAGTGGTCATATGGAAATCATGACATGTCATGTACAACATGACTTGCATGCCACGCTCATGACACTCGTGCCCGTTTGGCTAGCTTGATATACGCCAAATTTCGTATTGAGTAACGTGACTATATGAGGAGCATAAATGACAAGCGGTAATATGGAAATCAGGATATGTCATGTGCAACATGACTTGCATGCCACGCTCCTGACACTCTCGTGGCCGTTTCGTTAGCTTGACATACACCAAATTTTTAAGGCGAAAGCCTCTAATGTCTCGTGCTCATATCCGTCCGTTCATCCGTCCACCCAGCTGTGCCTTCGCACGGTGCCAGGTGGGTGCCGGGGCGCGCAAACGGACGGCCGATCGCGTTGGACTCAAAAGCGCTCGCGCTTTGCTTGCGTAACGGCGCTTTGTCCGGCGTCTCTAATCATGCAAGGAGGGAGACACGTGCATCACGTTCCATTCTTACCGACCCCGTCTCAGTGGGCACAAGCGTTCGAGGAACACACTTTGGAATTGACAAAGTGTCCGTCAATTTGAACTCTGGAACGCGGATGGCGCCTCCACGATGCGCAAAGCGCGAGAATACGAACGCATGCGAAACGGAGCCACATTGGTCTCGCGTCTCGCTGCGATTCGAGGTAAAAAATTAGGCGAACATCAGTGGCCGGTGGTAACATGAAAATCTTGGCATGCATGTAATCTACAATGCCATTTACAGGCCACGCTCATGGTGCGCTTGCATGCAGTTCGCTAGCTTGATATACACCAAAATTTGTATTGCGTGACGTGACTGTATGATGAACACAAATGACAGGTCCTAACATGTGAATAAATGACATGCATATAATGTGACAGCATGATTTGCTTCTCCTGGCTGCTTCGCATTACATCCATTCCAACAGTGCGTGGGATCTGCCGTTTTTTTTCAACCAAGAAACTCGCTAGCAGACGCTGCCTGCGTCCGAGTCGCGAGGCGAGAGGGGGGAAGCGTAGGAGAGGAGATAGGGGGCGGGACGCGCATGCGCAGTGGGAGTGTGGACGCCGCGGGCAGGGATGCCTAGAGGGGGGAGCGTAGGAGAGAAGACGCGCAGGCGCAGTGGGAGTGTGGACGCCGCGGGCAGGGATGCCTAGAGGAGAGAGGGGGGGAGCGCAGGAGGGGAGATAGGAGGGGAGACGCATGCGCAGTGAGGGTGTGGTTGCCGCGGGGAGGGATGCCTAGAGGAGAGAGAGGGGGAGAGGAGGTTTTTTTATTATTTTTTAAAGGGCTTGCGCATGCGCGGTAAGGGTGGTCTCGCGGCACACCACCACCGGATTAAGCTTCTCCGTAAGATGCTTCACATCTAAAAAATTCATTTCCTGAAACAATAGCGTTTGGTCGGTCCTTAAAACGTTTACTGGTTCCTGCCCGTATTTTCGTCGATGATTATATAAATTTCAGGCCAGGCAGAGTAGGATAAATTCAAGACAGCAAGTTCTAACGTTACACAGACCCCTACTCAGCGATAGCCCTTTCTGAAATGCTCCAGCGCACAGCGCGCAAACTTCACATAGGCGGCCCGCACCGCAGAGAACCTATAGTGCGTGGTCTTGATACTCGGAAGACAATCTCTACAGCAGAAGCGAAAGAAAAAATTTTCTTATATAAATAAATGTGTGCTGTGTAGAAGTAAAACTTTTTCCTCAGTTGATGTAGTGTGCAGCCGAAAGTGACCACCGTCGAAAGTGGGGGGGGCTTGGACCCCCTAACTTTTCTCAATTGGGGGGGTGGGGGTGTGGGGGCTAGAGCCCCCCTTGGCCCCCCCCCCCCCCCCGGCAGATACGCCTATGTCGGTACCATGCTTTCCCTTATTTTTGCTTGTATTGCATTTTGCTGCGTAGCTTGTTCAGCTCACTTAAAAGCATGGAGTAAGCAGTCGAAAAAAAAAACATGTGTTGCTCTTCGAGACCGACGCACAAGAATCACGTGAGGCATGTGCGATCACCGGCAAGGTCGTTTTTCCCTTTCTTTTTTTTTTCTTTCTTGCTAAAAAAAAGCAAACAGCGCAATAGCGCAAGAATTCGGCAAGCAGCGAATAAAATCAGAGAAATCAGCAGCAAGACGCAATTTTCACGTTCAAGAAGTGACTTTCCTGTTATCATTCTACGTTTTCGGTGTATGAGCAGTGCAAGAAACCACCTGGTACGGGACAGGGACAACAAAAAGAGCGCCATCAGCAAGTCATACTCAACATAAAGTGCTGGAGATGTGAAGGTCACGGAGGCTCTTCCCAGACGGTTCAGACATGGAATGATGCGATCGACGTTTTGAAACCGGATTTTTCGCCGTATTCTAAAGGTGGAACACATTCCTAATCAGTTCTGCCACTGCTTGCACAGCGACCGTATCGAGCGGAGCAACGAAGCGCGAGAATTGGGATACTAGGTGCAACCCTGAAAGTAGCTATACTCGGACACAAAACGGGTGCCGCTGCCTACATTCATGGGCCTTCGTTATTTGCTTGCTAAGTTTAAGTCGCTTAGCCACTTGACGGATTTTCAAGGCGGTAATCGGAAGGGGAGTCATACGCTGCTTTCAGATGTTCGCTGCGCGCATCGAGGCCCACAATAAAATCAGTTCTTTTTTGCTTTATTACTCTGTGTTCAACTCGGGGAACCCGATATGTCACGCAAACATCCAGACCATTCACGACGTTCCGAAACGACCGCAAAGCATACTAAACAAGAGCAACCAATGAGCTGTCTCAAGCAGGTCCAACATCTCGATAATGTCAACAGAGCTTCCAGTGGCCGCCGCTCGGCGGCGCTTCGGTACGTGGAAGTTGCGAATCCCAAAGCAATCACAGATACACAGTACACGTGCAAACTTTCAGCTCGCGCCGCCCGCTCCTGGGGTCTCTGCTGAATTAACGTGGAGAAGGGTGGCGTTTTGGACCGCCACTTCTTTGGACAGATTCCAAAGCAGCGCATGTTCCTGGAACTGGCTGCATACCACACGGCCTAACAGGTTAGAAATACCAGCGGCACCACCGGGAAGAGGTGCATTGCCGCGAGGCCGGGTAAGTTAAGATAATCTTCGACGCACCTTTTGGAGGTAACTAACTGTGCGTCACTGCCAACACGACAAGCAATTCCATTCAGGACTGGTTCCTAGCAAACGACGAGAGATTAGTAGACCCCCCCCCTCCCTCTCTTCGTAGTATTTGCTGCGTGGGGTGGCAGTTTTGAAGAAAATCCTGCCAGACTGCCACATTCCTCTGCTCGAGCGCAGACATGCAAGTTTGGCACGTGTTCAGGGGAGCAGGCCCCTTAAACATTGAGAACCTCTCCCCCGTCTCCCCTTTCAGGCTCTTCCCCCTCGCCGAGAGAGTTCCGGGACCATTCCGCGCCATGTTCCTCGACCATGTGCCAAATCTTGGCGTCGTGTGCAATCTCTTGGTGCTGTGCGTTCGTGACCATATTAGGGCATCGTCTTAGATTGTGCCCTCTCCACGTGTATTGTGTGGTGTCTTTCCCCTCCCCCGTAGGTGGAAGGCCGAGAGCACCGGACACCTTATTGGCTGAAGATGCGGACAATGCGCCGAGGGTTGGTAGCGCGGCGCTATAAAAGCCGGCGACATTTTGTATAATATACTACTTCTTGATCACTTGGTCTTCTTGTTCTCACTACTTCTCACTTCTCCTTACCATGTAAATAAATCTCTCGCTTCGTACGAGTGCCTCTCCTCTCTGAAAAGTTGGACGGTGGGTCCGACGACGGGGGGCCAGCTACCAATGTCGAGACCCGCCGGACCCGGGTTCCCATCGACTGGTATGAGCGCGGAGATGCTTCAATCCCCGGGCCCAACAGATGAAGGCAGCGGTGAAAGGAAGCCAACGAGGGTGACGGAGCAACTAGCAACAGCGGTGGGAAGCTCCCCTAAACTCCGAGTCCCAACAGTAGCCTCTAAGCGACGATGGCACCACGGCGCGCCAGCTGCGCCATATCAAGGTCCGCCATAGCGTGACGGCAAAGTTTCGTGACCAGAAAAACTATTCAAGGACTATGGTACAAGTCACTTAACCAGGGGGAGCAACGCATGACCCAATGCAGTCACAGGTTCTTTGTTATTGTTGTTTCTGAACAACAGTGTTATCCAATACTTGTGACTTCTTTGTGTTTGAGCAGCGCGATCCTTTCGCAAACGCGGATGATGCGGCGAGCGAAGTGACCTTCGTGGGCTCTCTAACCTCAACAAAAGCTTTGCGGTGAAACCTCAAGATATACAAACCACTCCCATCACGATATAAGCGCGTGCGCATGGACGACCACGCCCTGCAAGGCAAACTATATGTCGTAGATGTAGGAGGTGCACGCGCATCGCAACGAGCGGGGCGACGACATTTAAAACGCGTCATTCGCGTCATCTCGCTGCTGATGAAGAGAACACGCTGAAGCGCTACCATGCTCTGCGTACCGCCAGCGGTAAACGATGTATATAAATAGGTCGCCGTTAGTACGCTGAAGCACGTACGCTCCGTGGCCGAGTCGGTCAACGCCGTGCGCTGCTGAGAGAGCGGTCACAGGTTCGAATCGTCGTTTGCGCGCTTCAAAAAAGTACGTTTGTGAATTATTTTTCTTTGTTGCTTAGACACACACACACACACACACACACACACACACATACATACATACATACATACACACACACATATATATATATATATATATATATATATATATATATATGTATGTATATATAGGGAGAGAGAGAGACACACAGACATGATAGGCGACGCCGGCGGCCAAAACCAGCCGATAGCATGTATATATTTGCTATCGCAATAAAACTACGAAGTTTCATAAATTGCTCGCATGTCAAACCGGAAGAGTTTTGAAATCGTACTGCACCCAATTGCCTATAAGGTGAGCTAAAATGATATGACGTCAACGTTTCTGTTTTGATTTTATGCAACCATCAAACTTCCGAATACAAATTTTGATAAAATGGGTCAACTTATCATTGTGTGAATTCGGGCTATCGGAGTACATTGAAGAGGGCACATTGAAGAGGGGCACAGTGGCTCATGCGTCTAGCGGCACAGTTTTGTGTAGTGAAAAGAGATTAGCTAGGGTGATAGCATCACTCCTTGTCAGTTAATCGAGGACGCGCTGACACATGCTGCTTTTTACCCTTCGTTGCAAAAGCTTCAGGCATTTCGCGTGTAGTTTGCTCTTTGCATGTGCGCATCTTTGCACCGTGTGAACGCGGTAGGCAGCCACACTGCGCACAGTGCATGGTCAAACTGCTGCAGTTTCTTGCTTTTAGACTGCTGGTGTTCTCGCGCAGAGGTCGTTCAGGCAACGGCCTGTCGGCCCGACATAAGTGCTGCTACACGATATTGGGATCTCATAACTACGTCACACCTGCAGGCAACACATTTCGTCGAGTGCTCCTTCACGTAACATTTGCTGTCTAAATACTGTAACGTGGTCGTGACGTTGACGAAGGCAGCAGTCGGCATGTCGATGATCAAACTGTTTATTTGGCCGAACTTGAGGCCAGTAAAGGAAATTCGAATTACAGTGATACACACTGGCACTGATAGCGGCGAAGAGAGCGTCGGCCGTCGATGAACTGATCATCGTTGGAACGCACCGGCTTTTATACATCACGCGTCGAACATTCTAGTCTTATCACTGGTCGTCGCGCAAGCTCTGGAATAAGTTCGAGTGTTTGCGTCTTGCGCGCAATCTTAACAAAACGATCTACTACAACCGAGGAGCTTCTGGAACACTAAGGTGGGGTCTGCGCCGAGCACTGCTGACAGTCTTTGTGGGCGTAAGCGAAGTTGAAACAACAAGCGCGCGTGACAATGTTCTCCTCTGAAAAAGCATCGCCTCGATGCTGTCACGAATTCGGGTAGTCAATTGCGGGTGATGAACTGAGACAAGATGCAGTAAACGTCACACCACATTTAATAAACAAGAGCACAACACTCTAGAATATTAAAATTATACAAAACAAATATCACTAACTAAATCGAAACCTCAAACTTCACTATACCAACTAAATCCTAAACCGTCCTAGTGCAAGTCAAGCGACTCTAGTCGGTGCCACTCATGATTCTGGCCGATCTTACTTGTCACAGATGATGCGCGCTTTCTGTCATTGTCCCAATCGGTCGTGGCAATTCCTTGTCGGGGTTCTCGACGTTCTTGAACGTACGTCACCGTACCTTGCCGCTGCCGCAGTCGTCCGTCGTCTCTCGTGACGTCCTCGCTGACGTGGCAGAGGCCTCCAAGGTTATGCCCTAGTGGCGGCAGGCGATACCCGGTGCTGGAAGCTGACGTGGCCCACCGGGTACTGTCTTCGGTGACTTGCTTAGAAGGGCGCTTGCGCCAGGAACGTCGGTGATGGATGTGCGCGGTTGCTGCATCCCGAGCAGCCTCACTCGAACCGCATCGAGGTCTCCGGCAACCTCTCGGGACGCCCGCGTCACAGCCTGCCGAGTCGATATCCTGCCGCTCCCGTCGCCAGTCCACTTACTGGCGAGACAACCTTCTTCTTCCAAGCCCACGTCGCCAATGCCAGCTCATCCTCGATTGCGCCCGATCACGGCTCGGGTCACGCGCTTCGGGCCTCACGTTGTGTTGCGCGCGCTCGCGCCGTTTCGAATCTTGTCCGCTCCTCGTCGTCGTCTTTCTTCCTATGGGCTCTTACTCATGACAGATGCTCAAAACAGAAAATCGAAAAATACATGCAGCAATAAATAACAAAAAGTCACAGTTTCGCCGCAAGGGCGAAGCAATGAATGCGATAGCAACAAATTGGCATTTCAAGAGAAGAATGGCAATCAGATTGAAACATGGGGCGCACTGCTCAAGCGCGAAGGATGCACGAAACGTACGCACACGTATACACAGGACGAGCGCAAACTAACAAGTGTCACAGTTGTTACACGCCGGTGTTGGAATAGCTCGCTCCCTTCGGAAACGGGGCCTCTGCAACGAGCGAAGTGACCTTCGTGCGCTCTGTAACCTGAACGCAACCTTCCCGGTGAGATCACACGAAGTAAAACAGCCCCCCATCCCACTACCCCAAGATAAGCGCGCGCGCACCCGGGCAAAAGTTACTACGCCCTGCAGGCCAAAGGGCCAAAGTACAAGTCGGGGTGTTGGACAGCCAACGCGTCGCAACGAGTGGGGCTCCGAGCGCGCACTTTACGCCATCTCGCTGGTTTGCTGGCATGGCAGAGAACACGCTGATATTCCCTCCGAGATCTGCGTACCACCAGCGGCGAATGGTGTATATAAATAGCTCGCCGTTAGTACGCTGTAGCGTGTGCGCTCCTGCGGCGTAGCGGTTAGCGTCGCGCGCTGCGGAGCGAGACGTCGCCCGTTCGATTCCGTGCGTCGGAAAACATTTTCCTGATATTTCTTTGTGGTTTATATATATATATATATATATATATATATATATATATATATATATATATATATATATATATATATATATATACGGAGGATGACGGCGACGGCGAAAAGCAGCCGAGAGTGTCCATATAATTGCTATCGCAATAATAAAGCATGAAAGTGCAATAAACAATAAGCGCAAGCAAGACAGTACGAAGCAAAAAGTACAGTTCTTAGGTTCATTAACGATCGTAAAATGGCGTGAGACGCATGACATGGACGACTTCAGGTCGCGCATGGCGCCGTTGAGAGTTCGTATTGCTGTCCGTAACAACCTCGTAGTCCAGAGCGCCTAGACATCGAAGCACTCTGTAAGGCTCGAAGTATCGCCGAAGAAGTTTTCACAGAGTCCACGTCGGCGTATCGGTGTCCACACCCAAACGCGGTCGCCGGGCTGGTATTCCATGAAGCGTCGTCGAAGATTGTAGCGGCGGCTGTCAGTCGTCTGCTGATTCTTGATACGTAGGCGGGCGAGTTGTCGGGCTTCTTCGGCGCGCTGTAGATAAATGGTGACGTCGAGGTTTTCTTCGTCAGCGACGTTGGGCCGCATGGCGTCGAGCGTCGTTGCCGGGTTCCTTCCGTAGACCAACTTGTACGGCGTCATCTGTGTCGTCTCCTGTACGTCCGTGTTGTAAGCGAAGGTCACATACGGAAGGATGGCGTCCGGCGTCCTGTGTTCGACGTCAACGTACTTGGCCAGCATGTTGGTGATGGTCTTATTTAGACAGTCGGTCAGGCCATTGGTCTGTGGGTGGTACGCGGTGGTCCGACGGTGGCTTGTGTGGCTGTATCCCAATATCGCCTGAGATAGGTCAGCAGTAAACACCGTACCTCTGTCGGTGATGAGAACCTCTGGGGCGCCGTGTCGAAGGACGATGTTCTCAGTGAAGAACTTCGTTACCTCGGCGGCACTGCCTTTGGGCAGGGCCCTTGTTTCGGCGTAGCGGGTGAGGTAGTCGGTAGCTACGACAATCCATTTATTCCCGCAAGTCGACATAGGAAACGGCTCCAGTAGACTTTACTGTGAACAAGGCTACCGTACGGTAGCCTTGTTCACAGTAAATCGTACGCCAATATCTGGAATCTTTCCTTATCCAGACTACGAAAAAAACGCTGAACAGAAATGATGGCAATCTGCCACCAGCGTACGCCAGGTGTCTCGGCAATGTTCTAAAACGGACATAAGCCCGCTCCTCTGGGCCACTTTACTGTGAACAAGGCTACCGTACGGTAGCCGAAACGTCATTTTTTAACCTTCTAAACATTTTCATTTTGGTCGGCGCTCATTCTTTTCGTTTCCTCATACTGACCAGATGGTCAAAATTTCCGGAGCCCTCCACTACGGCGTCTCTCATAATCATAGCGTGGTTTTGGGACGTAAAACCCCAGATATTATTATTATTATTTTCCTCATACTTCTTCCCGACCAGACGATGTTTCGTCAAACCATCGATTTCATCAAGCTACGACAGGCGTTCGGCCAATCGTTAGTAAGTCAAGTCCGTCAGTACGTTTCGCTGTGCGTCCGGGTTTCTTCGTTCAAGGCCCATCTAGACTTCAATTTTTTCCTCCAAAGCACCAGGACTGATGCCACGTTCTCTCCGCCTGCTCAGGCCGGTCGCCACGCCTTTTGGACACAGCGTCGTTTCAAGAGCGGAACGCCAGCTCCTACAGGCCAGGATTCTCGACTGCAAGGACACAATAAAACATCTGCACTACCAGGAATTCCATGGTCGCCGTTGTCTGCAGCAACAGTGTCCGAGTGACTTCGCCGCCATTGAGGCGCATGCGTGGCTCGAGGCCGAATGTCATGCTCAAAGTAGCAAGCTAGCCCTCGGCAGCAAGTTGGCAAGACTGCACCCCTTGCACCCTTGCATTCCGCTTGGCCGTACCACGTCCGCCGTGCACAACGAATCATCTTACGTCCCCACTCCTGAGGAACTTGCCGTTCTCGAGTTGGGACTCAATTTTAACACTGAACCTGCACCACACAAATTCAAGATGATCTGTGCGGTCGAGCGCGCCATCGACTACAATGAACGCCCCCGACGAGAACAAGCTCGAACCCGTGCTATAAGCGTCCTTGCAAGGCTTCCTCGTCCGACCTCGTCGGTCCTACCCCCTGAGCAAGCTAGTGCTGTGAAGAGTCTCCGCAGGAACTCAGACATCGTCATTCTACATGCTGACAAGGGTAACGCCACCGTCATAATGGACAAAAAAGACTACGAAAGCAAAATGGCCGCCCTGCTTGAAGACGGTGGCACGTACGTCCGTCTTAAGCGGAATCCCATGCTCAAAGTGGAAAGGGAGCTTGAGAAGCTTCTCGCCGACGTCTTTCGTTTTGTTCCTCCACACAAAAAAGTCCCTATACTACTCGCTCCTCTGTCACAATGGCTCGGCGCCTGCGTTGTACGGGTTGCCGAAGACAAACAAGCCAGGTATCCCCTTGCGTTCCGATTGTGGACTTCACACGTTCCCCCCCTGTGCCGGCTTTCTGGATACCTTCATCGCGTGTTCGCACCTCTCGTGGGAAAAGGCACTTCCTTCAGTCGGAATTCCTATTATTTCATCGAAGAGGTGCGGGACATCACGGTTGACGATGATGAGATCTTAGTCTCCTTTGATGTGAAGTCATTTTTCACCAGTGTTCCAGTGAATCTGGCCGTTGAGGTGTGTGAGGCTGCCTTGCAGTCCGACGATAACATTGCGGACAGATCACCAATAGACGCACCAGATCTTTTGAAGCTTCTGAAGTTCTGTCTGGAAAACATACTTTGTGTTTCAGGATATTCTCTACAAGCAGGTGCATGGAACCGCGATGGGCGCTTCAACTTTCGGTCACGGCGGCAAACCTTGCCATGGAGTCGGTAGAGACACGTGCTTTGACGTCTTTTGACCGTCCCCCGAAGATTTTCCTGCGCTATATTGACGACTGTTTTCGCGTGATCAAGCAAAGGGGCTTTGGGGGGCATTCTCGGCGCATTTGAACAGCCTAGAGACATCCATTCAGTTCACAACTAAGCGGAGGTCTCTGGCCGTCTACCTTTCCTGGACGTACTTTTCGAGAGGGAAAAACGGCCGCCTTTCTTTTGGTGTCTTTAGGAAGGCGACGCACACCGGACGTTACCTGCATTACAAGTCAGTCCACCCGGCCTGCCACAAGCGCTCTGTTGCCGCTTCCCTGATACAGAGAGCACATAGGATTTGCTCCGGTGACGCTGATCGCCCCTCCGACCTTCCCAAAGTGCGCAGCGAACTTTCTGACAACGGGTACCCTAGCAATTTTGTTCGTTCCGTAGAGCACCGCACACACAACGTCGCCTCTTCACGCGCGGTGCAGCCCAAAGCTCGTGCAGCCATTCCCTATGTGCCTGGTGTTAGTGAAGCGTTGGCCCGGGTTCTGCGAACGTTCGACGTACACGTCGCGCATGTTCCTGCCCGCAAACGTAAACACGAACTGGTACACCTGAAGGACCCGCTCAAGAAAGAAAGGTTCCATGGCGTTGTTTATAAAATTCCATGCGCAGACTGTGACTATGTTTATATCGGGGAGAGCGGTAATTTTGAAAGACGACTGAAGGACCACATGAATGACGTCGGGAAGAAAAACGTAGTATCTAACGCACTTGCGGAACACATGGCTGCATCTAATTCACAACATTGACTGGACCAAGGCAACTGTAATCGCAAAGCAAAGAAACTGGTGTTCACGTCAATATCTGGAATCTTTCCTTATCCAGACTACGAAAAAAAAAACGCTGAACAGAAATGATGGCAATCTGTCCACCAGCGTACGCCAGGTGTCTCGGCAATGTTCTAAAACGGACATAAGCCCGCTCCGCTGGGCCACTTTACTGTGAACAAGGCTACCGTACGGTAGCCGAAACGTCATTTTTTAACCTTCTAAACCTTTTCATTTTGGTCGGCGCTCATTCATTTCGTTTCCTCATACTTCTTCCCGACCAGACGATGTTTCGTCAAACCATCGATTTCAGTAAAAGGAATTATGGCGTAGTGGGCACTTAGCACCTAGCAACTGTACATCCAGTAGACATTCTAGGACACTTTGAAACGACCAACGTTACGCGCACAAACGTTTCTTTCCTTGTGGCATCCAAGTTTTATTGCGATAGCAATTATATGACACTCGGCGGATTTTTGCCATCGGCGTCGCCGTCATGCCCCGGATATGCATATGTATGAGTATATAAAAAAGGCACAAAAGAAAAATAAATCAGGAAGAAAAAAATTCCGATGCACCCGACCGGGGGATTCGAACTAGTGATTCCTCGCTCCACAGCGCGCCGCCTTAGACAACTATACCACGCACCATTTTTTTGCTTTATTGCCTGTTCCCAGACATTATGTACATCAACAATGACATAGATGTAGAGAGAGAAAGAGAGATGCAAGAAAGGCAGGGAGGTTAACCAGACGCACGTCCGGTTTCCTACCCTG
>JALIZH010030477.1:0-18556 GCA_030522465.1 Rhipicephalus appendiculatus | reverse complement strand
GGAGCAGACTCGGCCGAACGGGCTCCTGCGGGGACCTCTGGATTCTGAACAGCCTCGGAACATGCTCGACATCTTCGTTCGCTCTAGCTCTTACGTAGAAGTCGCGGCCCGGTTGAGACGACCGCACGAAGTCCGAGATCCAGCGAAGAAAACTCGGTGCGTCCCCGAGGCCGAGACTTGCGTATGACACGTCCTGGTTCTCGCCGTCCTTGGACGTAAACGAGGAACTCTTCGGAGACGGCGTTCGATCAATGGTGGGGATACGCGGAGCACGGATCCCAGCCTTGACTTTCTCCACGTGGACTCCTCGAGACATGCTCGCCCCTCCTCAGAACGCCGAGGCAGATTGTATGACTGGCTGGTCAGTGCTGCCCGACGACATGAAGAGACGCTACTTGCGTTGTGCTCGGCAGAAGTAGTAGTCCAGAAGGAACGTCCTGAGCAACAGCCTTTGTCGAACGATTCCTGCTGTCGAATGTCGCCGAACGCCGCGTGCCGCGCGTGCCAGCACGATGTCAGCAGGTGGACCATCTTCTTCATCATCTCCTTTGTACGGATTGCGTGGACGATCGTGATTGGTTGGTTGATCCTTGTTAATCTGGCGCAACCCGCCATGGGGGATCGGCCATGAAACGGGCGGCGCCTTGTTATATAAATGAATTTGTTTATTTTCTTAAAATGTCTAGCAATAGATTGTTTTAGATGTGAAGCATCTTATGGCGAAGCTTAATCCGGTGGTGGTGTGCGGCGTGGCCTCCCTTACTGCGCATGCGCAAACCCTTTAAAAAAAATAAAAATAAAAAAAAAAACCTCTCCTCCCCCTCTCTCCTCTAGGCATCCCTCCCCGCGGCAACCACACCCTCACTGCGCATGCGCCTCCCCTCCTCTCTCTCCCCTCCTATGCTCCCCCCCTCTCTCCTCTAGGAATCCCTGCCTGGGCTCCCACTGCGCATGCGCGTCCCCCTCTCTCACCTCTCCTACGCTCCCCCCCTCTCCCCTCTAGGCATCCCTGCCCACAGCGTCCACACCCCACTGCGCATGCGCGTCCCCCCCCACCTCTCTCTCTCCTCTCCTACGCTTCCCCCCTCTCCCGCCTCGTGACTCCGACGCAGGCAGCGTCTGCTAGCGAGTTTCTTGGTTGAAAAAACCGACTGCTCGCGCTGCACAATCGTTCACTGTCCATCGCGTATATATGGCAATGGATCTTGACCTCCAAGGTGGTGCCGGTGGGGAGATTTCTCCTGTGCGTTGTTGAACAATAAAATTCGCAGCGTGCGCGTTAACTAAAAGCGCACTGCGGGTCTCTGTGTACAGTCGGAATCTTCTGTCTCTCATTGCCCATTAGCAGCGATTGGCATGTTCCAGTAGGAAACACCGCTCCATCACTGCGTGCTTTGCGCCTCCTCAGTTTTCTCTCCTGCGCAACGCTGCGATAGCGCCAGCGTCAACGCCACGGCCAGTGTAAGCGTTAGCGCCCGCTGCTTCACATCTCCACATGGTTCCCTTTAGCGGGAGATGGTGTAATTTTTTTGAAGTAAGTGACGTTCTATTTATCGTAATTTTTCTTCCTCTTTCATCTTTTTTGAAACTTTGTGGTTGTGTCCTTAAACTACCTCACCACACTGTTTATTTTCTATTTTGATTTAATTTATATTTTTACAGGTTTAAAACTTCAAGAAACCATTTTTTTCTTGTGCTCACGATAGCATTGCTACTATATACAAATATACCTAACCCATAGAGCTATAACTTGACGAATGCGATTTGATGCGTTTATAACGCATTTTGCCCTTTTGGAAATAATCAATTTGAAAATAACAAAAAAAAAACACAAGTCCTCTTAAAACCAGAGGAAGCTTTGGGCAATCTAAACGTCTATGCGCAATATATTTTTTTTTGTTTTCATTATCTTATTTTTTCGCTCTCTTAAGTTTTTTTTTTTTTATTATTATTAATTTTCATGCCTTACATGAGCCCATTGTCGACGAACATGACTCTGGTGGTGACGGCGGCGGTAAAGTGAACACCCAAGGCGCATTTTCACCTTCCCTATGGAAATTTTCCGTATTGTCCAATACCCCATCATGTGTGCGGCACGCATACAAGGATCTAATCTACATTCGGCATGCCATTCCAAGAATTCTATATATTTCCTTACTTGTTCCATGTTGAGCCGTTTGCCATATATTTGTAGATTGTACAGCGCAACTGATCGACGGTACACAAGAAAGGTGCACACACAACAAGTTGAAAGTTAGCGCTTTGTTGTGTGTGTACCTTTCTTGTGTCCCGTCGATCAGTTGCGCTAAACAATCTACAGTCATGCTTTACCAACACGCCCAGTCTTCAACCTTAGCCATATATTTCCCATCAGATCCAGCTTTCACGGACATCGGCGTTTAGTTCGCGTGTCTTCCACCACGTGCCGCATGACTTCTATCTTTTGAATCTCGCGCGAAGTCAAGAGTTGCGCCAAGGCAAGAAAGAAAAGGAAAGAAACAAAAAGTTCAGAACACACAGCTTCACGACTTGGCGTGGCCTGCCGCGTTCGTTGCTAACGGCGACAAAGATAAGACCGGCGAGCTGCGATGTTAAAATGGCTAGTCATTCCTCGATCCTATGGCAACGACTCGTTTCACGCATCAGAAAAAGAAAACGGTGCCCGACTGCACCGGGAATTCGGAAGAGCATCCCAACGTATTATTTTATTCCGTTCGCATTTTTTTTACAGCAAGTATGTTATGCCCGCCGTTTGTCCGGTTCGCGATGTAGAGAGGAAACCATGATCTTGCCGGCGCGGCCCCGTCAAGCAAAATTAAGAACAACTGTGCCTAGTTAAACCAGCGTAACCATAGACAAGCCTTATTAAGCCATGTTGAGTATGGTAAAACTTAATTAACTACGCAAAACTAAGCTAATGAAATCACACCTCAAAAAAGCCCTAATTTAGCCGAGCTGAGATTCTCGTGTGCCTAGTAATGCCGAATTTTGTAAGATGCGCCAAGCTTAGCCTAATACTAATTAAGAGTTAATATAACTAGTAGTAGCTCGACTAATTAGCTAATTAAGCTTACCTTGACATGGGATGGAAGCTAATCGAGACCAAGCTTCAAATTTGCAAGTTAGGCCAATTTACCTAATAAAGGTAAGTAAGGTACTTGGTGCTGTGATTGCCAAGCGATTCCCAATGAAACCCGATCGATGCCTATCCGATACTCGTGAATCGCAATGTGATCGCGTGAACACTTCGTGCATGGACGTGTGAATGAACGTGTGCCTAGTCAATTGCCAAGGCGAGTGCCGACCAGCTCTGCTCTGCCCCAGCCTTACGCGACTCAGCGCAAGCTGCGCAAATTTTTTACCATGTTGAAAGGCTCGGCCGATGGCAGATCATGAAGCAGTTGGCGCACATTTAATGACTTGACAGTCGAATGATAGCATTTCGCAATGTTTAGTTCTAGGTTACTTAGCTTGTAGCGTCTGCTTACTTTTCGTCCCCGTGTTTTCCGAGCTTTTTTCTACTGCTTAGGTTTCTCTGGATGCACAGAAAGCTGCTGTACTTCTTATAATAATTGTTGGGGTTTTGCTTCCAAAGAACACGATATGAATGTGAGAGATGCCATAGTGGAGGACCCCCGATAGTAAGACCACGTGGGGTTCTTTAACGTGTAGCTAAATCTGAGCACATGGGCTTCCTGCATATTGCGTCCATCAAAATGCAGCCTCCGCGAACTAACATGGTGCTACCAAACGTGTGGTTCAAACTACAAAGTACGGCCGCGGCGGCGCATTTTCGATGGAGGCGAAAATGCTTGAGGCCCATGTGCTTAGATTTAGGTGCACATTAAAGAACTCCCGGTGGTCGAAATATTGAGAGCCCTCCACTGCGGCGTCTCTCATCATACGGTCGTTTTGAGACGTTGGACCCCCAACAATTATTATGACTATTAAAGTACAAAGTAATCGTTCTAGAAGGTCTTGGCTCGCGGTACACACAAATCGGCGCAATAGCACACATGATGACGCACGTGTGCTAGCGCTACAGATTTTCCGGTCACCGGTTCCAAAAACACTACCTAAACATCATCATTCGAACGCCCTGTGGTATGATTTTTTAATGAACGAAAAATTAATAAGAATAATAATAGTAATATCTGGGGTATTATGTGACAAGACCAGGATATGATGAGGCCCGCGGTATAGGAGAACTCCGAAAATTTTGATCACCTGGCGTTCTTTAAGGTGCTTTGACATCGCACAGTACATGCGGTCCTCTACCATTTCGCCTCCATCGAAATGCGACCACCGCGGCCGGGATCAAACCTGCACCTTTCAGGTCACCAGCCGACCTCCATAGCCGCTATGCCGTCGCAGCGGCATATCTACAGTGTCTCCACAGCCACCATTGTCCCCCATGAAAAAAAAAAGCATGGAATAAAATTCTAATAAAGAGTCTAAGGCAGGGAGCTATCATCTCTCCAATTCTATTCACCGCGTGTTAAGAGGAGGTTTTCAGAGCGTTGGATTGCGGACAGCATGTGATAGCAGTTAAAGGAGAGTAGCTTAGTAACATGCGATTCGCTTGTGGTATTGCCATGTTTAGTAACTCGGGAAAACTATTGCAAATCATAATTACTGAATTGGACAGGGAAAGCAGAGCGGTGGGTCAGAAAATTAATATGCAGAAAAATAAAGCAATGTTCAGCAGTCTCCGAAGAGAAGAGTGGTTTGCGATGCCTATCAAAACACTGGAAGTGATAATGGAATACGTCTGTTTAGGGAAGGTAGTGACCGCAGATACGAACCATGAGAATGAAGTAACCAAAAGTATAAGTATGTTGTAGTGTGCATTTGGCACGTATTCTGAGATAATGATTGGCACATGGTGAAACAAGCTCCGTCCTGTGTCCTTTCTAAGTCTTCGTGCATTTCGCGCTTGTTTCACCATGAACCTTTACCAACATGCCCAACTGGCAGTCATCCTTAATGATTGGCAGTTTACCACTATCTCTCAAGAGAAAAGCGAATGGTAATTTACCACTATCTCTCAAGGGAATGCAGCGAGAAGACGAGATAACTGGTGGCAATTGAAAGTAAGAGCCTGCATTCTAACAGAAGGCAAGCGCGCGAACGGGAGGCATAAAGTTAAATTGGCAGGTGAGATTCAGAAGCTGCCGGCGCTAACGTGGGCGCAGCCTGCACAGGACCGGGTTGATTGGAGAAACATGGGAGTGGCATATACCGTACAATTAGCGTAGTCATGTTGCATAGTCATGATGATGATCAGACACTTGTGAATCGTGAATGCGAAAGTATCATTTGACGATTCGTACACAGTCTCAAATTTATATATATATACCGGGTGTTCAAAGTTCAGATTTATGCTTTTCTTAAAATTCGGCACTGGGAAGAACATGAAAACCACCTTTACAGATAACATATATATCCAGGGGGGACACAAAGTGAGAATATAATTATCACTGTCAGGAGCCCAATTAACCCAGATTCAATAATTAACTTTTTAGTGACTGCAGCAAGCAAGCATGTTTATATTAAAAAGTTGAAGGGAGTCGCGTTTATTCACAGTTCCATTTGGAAGAATTTTTCTAACATGTCTGTGCTCCGAGATATCCCGCTGCAAAGTTTAATTGATTACGCATGCAGGGCGCTGTGGATCAGCGCAATGTTCCTCCCCGATGTGACGAACAGTCATTGCTTGCTATCGCCAGCCAGTAGCAAAAGGGTAACCGTTATCATCTTTGCCTGTGCCTTCGACCCATTATCAGACTAAACGACGCACGCACCTGCCACGGCCCACCGGGGAGGCGTTTGGGCCACCACTGACTGTCTTGCATGCGTAATCAGGTAAACCACAATTAAACTTTGCAGCGGGATATCTCGGAGCACAGACATGCTAGAAGAATTCTTACAAGTGTAACTGTGTATAAATGCGACTGCCTCAAACTTTTCAATACAAACATGCTTTCTTGCTGCAATCACTAAAAAGTTAATTATTGAATATCAGTTAATTGGGCACCTGAAAGCGATAATTATTGTCTCATTGCGTGTGCTCCTGGATGTATAAGTTATCTGCAAAGGTGGTTTTCACGTTCTTCCCAGTGCTGAATTTTAATAAAACCATAGAGCTTAACTTTGAACACCCGGTATAATGTATTTTTACAACGCCAAAAGTGTGTCAAGAAGCCAATCAGGTTTCGCCTTAGCGAAGTATATGGGGCAGCGCTAGCACGCATACAAGGACGAGAAAAGACAGGACACGCGCTGACAAGACACAGACAGCGCATGTCCTGTGTTTTCTCGTCCTTGTATTCGTTCTCGCGCTGCCCCATATACTGCACTATGAAACCTAACCAACTAGCCCACTTTTCCGTTATTCGCCTTAGCGTTTTTAGTGAGTGTAACACGTGCTTAGGTTTTATTTATTTATTTATTTATTTATTTATTTATTTATTTATTTATTTATTTATTTATTTATTTATTTATTTATTTATTTATTTATTTATCTCAAATGCACTCAAGCGCTTGGGCATTCTAGAGGGGAGTACGGTACATGTGTACAACAATAAGAAGAATACCGATGTTTCAGCGAACACTTTCAAAAACATTTAAAGGTTGGCTGTTAGGTATTGTACAATTTTAGCTCGTCAGCTGGTTTACGAGAAGAGGCTGAAATTACTACACAAAAAATTGAAAGGCTTAGTCCACTATCTAACGAAAATTTACTAATTGTGATCTTAACTAATTGAATTATCGCCCACACTTCAATTCCCAATGTTTAGTCGTGGAGTTCTCAAGGCAACCTGGAACGAATTTTTATGATGCCACTAGTTTCGAGGTATTACCTAATTCGTGAACATTACGGAGAAAGGCATTGCCATTCGAATTATATTCTTAACAAAACATCCTTTCATGTATTGAAGCCCAACATTGAGTCTAAGACGATGTATTTCTTCGACACTGATCTCCACGCTCCTTAGCCTAAGTGCGCATATCGTGTGCCAGCCACAGTGCGTCGCAACATCGCACAAGTGACACGGCTCAACACGGCGTCATACAGACCTCGAACTGCCGATTGGTCTCACCGATCAATATTGTAAAAAAAAAAAAAAAAAGAAACAAAAAAATGAAGGCTCAATTGCCTAGTTTTTGCGTAGACTATGGCTTGCTGAACAAGATCACACGTAAGGACATCTATCCCTATAGCCACTAATAGACGACGCCGCGACTGCTGGCATGGAGCATAGTTTTTTTTTCTCTCTCTCTCTCTCTCTATTCGTTGGACCTGCGCTCCGGCTGCTTGCAGCCCGATGGCTGAACTTGACCACCGCTAACCAGCATTCGTTAGATTCGATGGCTTATATGAATTTATTGGGACGCGATTCGGGCTGTGCAACGCGCTTGCAACATTTGAACGCATGATCAGCATCCTTCGCGGCTTCAAGTGGCAGACGAATCTCTACTACCTGGATGGTACTCTGATCTTTTCATACGGCTTTGCGACACATCTACAAAAGGTCGAAGCTGTCTTCACTAGTATCAGCTCTAATGGCATTGAGGTAAACTTAAAGAAGTGTTGCTTTGGCGTACGAAAGCTGCTTATTCTGGGCCGTCTTCTTCCGAGATAGCGTCCTTCCGGATCCCACGACACTTCGTGCTGCTGCTTCGTTTCCTAAACTGGCAATGAAATACCTTCGCAGCTCTCTATGCCTTTGATTTTATTTTACACGTTTCATTCGCCGCTTCCCCGCAATTATAGCGCATTTCACAGACCTCCGCTGCGGCTGCGACCTTTGAGCGAAGTCACATGTGGCGATGCATCCAGAAAACTCCGATGAATTCTTACTTCGCCTCCAATCTTGCGACATTTTGATTTGCTCGCCCCATATGAGAGAGAGAGAGAAGTTTATTATGAAAGAAAAGCTGAGAGCACCCAAAATGAAATTGACAAGTACACTAGCGGCGTTGTGTTCGGCGCTGTGCTTGCCCAGCGTAAACGCGGATTTGACGAGTTAGTTGTTGCTTACAGTGTTGCCGTTGGTGGCTACTTTGCGCCAAAGTGGCTACTTTTGGACCCCGTTGGTGACGAAAATTTCCAGTTGGCGCCATGGCTCTTTTTTAAACTTGTGGTTTTACTTATTCAAAATAGTTTTATTTATTCATCAATAGTAAAGACTTGATAATAGCGCTTCTGTTCTGTTTGGCGAGAAATTCGGCGATAGGATCAAATGTCATGGCTGCTTTGGCTACTTTTGGCGTGAGTTCTGGCGCCTTTTCGTGTTACACCCAACGGCAACCCTGGTTGTTTATGCCAGCCATGCACCTACCAAAGCACGCACAAGCATACATAAAGTACGGTTGAACCCCGTAACCCCCCCCCCCCCCCCCCTGCATCCGCCGATCAATACACATTCTAGCGGCGGTCTTGTCCATCTACGACGCGTTCCCGCTGTAGCCGTCACCGACATGCCTGTGCACAGTGGCGTAGCCAGGGGTGGCACACCGGGCACGTGCCCCCCCCCCCCCCCGAAATTTTGTTCGCCATGGCATACAGTGCGAAAAATGACCATTTCAAGGAGGTGCCCCTCCCGAAATCGAAGTGCCCCCCCCCCCCCCGAAAAAAAATTTCTGTCTACGCCCCTGCCTGTGCAGTGGCGCAAAAACCCCCTGCGTTGCTTCCCCTATGGTCTTGTTGCGTGAAGCAACGTCACCTACCATCCCTAGAGAAATAAGTCATCAAACACACCATTTCATTCGTCGTGACAGTTGATCGACCATCACAACTACATCTATGATGGACGCAAATCGCTCTTATTCCGCGCCATCTACGTTAAGACATATGCGCCACCTTAAACGCTGACTCACAGTGTGCACATGCCGAAGGGTTGAAGATTTGCACTTTCCTCCAGCTCTGCTACTATCAACGCAGAATGTACCGCTTCTTACACCGCTACATTTGTTGCGCGCGCAGCGCCACACGAATCCCCCCTTGCCATTTCCCTGCTCCGTAACAACCACTGACTTGCCCTCTCCGTCCCTTGGACTTCGCCGGTGTTGATTTGTATGGACTTCTTTCCATCACTCCTGCTGCCAACCGACAGATAATTGTTGCCATCGATTACACGCTAAGCAGATACTTCACTATTGCCATCTGCATCGGCTAGCAATGTTGCGTCTCATTTCACACCACGTCATTCTACAGCACGGCGCACTACGTGAGCCGCGCATCGTCCGAAGGACGTGTATTTCGGTCGTCGTCAAGAAATTCTAGAGGAATGCAAGGTCTTTCACCACACGACCACATCTTACAATTATAAAACGAATGGTTTAACAGAAATATTTAATCGAACATCAGGTGATGTGCTGACAATGTACGTCACTTCCGGTTACTAAGACTGGAACCGTGTCATTCTCTTCGTGACGTACGCCCAAAACACTGCTACGCAGACCACGAAAGGACTCTCTCCTGTCTTCTACCTATAAGGACTCGAGCCCTCCTGCACGTTATGCGCAATACCTCCTTGCCACGCTTATGTGAGTGAGTCGACGGCAGTTCCCAAGCTGCTAAGCGCTGAAGAGGGTCGCCAGAGTGCCCGATGTCACTCCACTGCTGGCAAGCAGCGCCAAATACACCATCGAGATGTCTCGAAGCCTTTTAGCGTCGTATTCCCGGGACTGACTTGTGTGGATAAACGGCCAAGGTTATCATCAACTTGTGTGGCTCTGGATTCCTTGAGCTAGCCCCGGTCGGTCAACGAAACTTCTTTCGAAGTACCGCGGCCCGTCCCGTATGGTCTAACAAGCCGCGTACTTGATGTCCGGCGTCAAGCCACTTGAGCTTTCTTCTAATCTAGTAATCAACAATGTCGAGTCATGAGATTGCGCAATGGACCTGCTAAAGCCTTACTATCTCAGTGCCGTGGTATACTGCCTGTAATTCGCCAGGATGGCTCTGTTTCGGAAGGGAAGTAAACAGAGAGTTTTAGAACACCGCACGCAAAGCTTGCCGGCATTGCGGGCGTAGCGTTAGCGTTCGTCACTTAACGGGAGCCCGCAAGAGGCTAGCGTACGACGCATGCGCAACGCAAACGCAAAGCTTCGCGTACGCTGTTCTAAAACTCTCTAAAAGCGGCACTGCTTGCAGAAGCAGAGAACGCTGCTTATGTAGAAATAAAAGAAGACGATTCGGCAACGCGAGCTTTGCGCTGGTTCTGCTATTGCTGCTCAGTCTCCAATAGTATAGTGCTTATTTAAAACGCTTCATTACACTATCAATAGCTTCTATCATGCTTTCCTTGGATTCAATATGTGTTGCCGTATTGAGGCTGTGGTTAACTGAAATAGGCCCTTGGTTCCCCTTCCTTTGTTGTTTAGATAATGGGTTGCGTAATAAGAAATACTAAAACATGAGAACTTTACTTGCTCCTTATCTAGAAGCGAAACCGGCTGTGTAGCAAAGATTCTGCTTGCAACGCTTTAGCGAAAAAACAAGAAACTAAATCTTCAGCAATGACGCACTAGTAATATTAATTGCTGGAACTTTACACGCCAAAACTACGATATGTTTATGAGCCGCGCCGTAGATGAGGTCTGGACTGGAAAAATGATGTCCTACAGCACGCGCTTAGCGCTTAGCGGGCGTCCCCCATTCCCTGTCGCGGCAGAAGAGTGTGCCGGAAATTTCGACCACCTGGGGTTCTTTAACGTGAATTTACATCTACGTACAGCATTAAAATCCAAGTACTAGTGGATTTTCGCCTCGTTCGAAAATGCTAGAGCCGCGGCCACGATCAAGCCGGTGCCCTTCGAGCCGGCAGCCGAGCACCGTAACCACTGACAGCAATTCTGTAAAAAAAAAAAAAAGAAAAAAAAAGAAAAAAAAACGAAAAATATTACTGTGATTCGAACCCGTGCAGCATTCACCGCGCGTGAGTCGCTAGAACAGGCGCTCAACCATCTAGGCCACAACACACACCGGTCGCGAGGCGGTAAAATGGGTCTTATCAGGATACAATGGTCGAAGACGCGAGTCGAAGACGCGACTGTGTTGTAGAAAACTTCATTTTGGAACGTGTTTTTCTTCCCACAGAAACATGATTGCGGCCTCAAATGAAAGCTTCGTCTCCGTACTACTTAGATCTCCGGGAAATTTGCAGGATTCCGTCTAGTTTTTTCAGACGGCCCGTTTTTGTCCCAAAAAACGAGGCGTGATTTCGGCCGCTTCCATAGGACCCCATTGTTTAAACTTTAGTCGTCGTGGGAACAGAATGTGAAGTCCCGATGTTAACGATGCTGCATTTGTTAAGTGCGGTACAGCTCCTAGAAGGTGCCCCTTTAAGAAGTTTTGGAAATTGAGCCTCTACGATTTTTTATCGTCGAAAAATGACTCTGTCCCATTGAAAACGGGGGAGAGCTTCCAGCAGTGGCCGCTAGGAGCGCTGATCATTCAATGTCCCCGAAAGCTGGATCTGATGTTTCTGTATGGATATATAGCAAACATATGGAATGGTTGGAGTGGCATAGCTATAGCGTTTCAGTAGGGATACGGCGTCCGCAATGACACCAGCAAGTCGTTGAAACCCAACCACGGTGTCTTCGTCAGTCAAGACACCCGTCGTAATAGTGGACCTCCTAAAGTCAGGAGGCTCCATCACCTATAGCGAGTGTCAAAATGGGCTACATTTTCAAGAAAACCCAGATATACTCGTATTTGTCAACAAGAAAAACTTCAACAAATCAATCAAGATTATTTAGGCCTACGGATACTAGATTCGTTAAAAATATTAACAAAATGCTATTTGAGATAAAGAGTTAAGAGTTTAGCAATGAACAATCAGTAAATCCTTTACTGGGTTATCCGCAAATCTACATGTGCATTCCTTCCAGTGTGTAGACGGTTGGTCTATAGCTCTGTTGTGAAGTTTGTCCGGTTTGCTACCCTACGCGTGGGGATAGGAATTAGAGCTGTGCACGGGCCGCATTTTCGAGCCCGGGCCCGGCCCGGGCCCTGCTGACTGCGTCGAAGGCCCGCCCGAGCCCGAAGCTTAAGGGCTGCGTGCCCGCCCTACCCGGCCCGACGTACAAAAACAAAAAGCTCGGGCCCGGCCCGGTCCGGCCCGATCTTATGAAGTTTCGCTGCGGATACAAGATATCTTTTTTCGATAATGTGGCATATTATTGAACATATCAAAGCGAAACATAAGCAGTCGACACATGAAAGTCACTATATACACATATTAGAAGTTGTCGTGTAAATATAACAAGCTATCCAACGATTCGGGCCTAGTGAAGTGCGGCGCTCCTGCATCACATATCCAGCCAGACTAAAGTTCCGTTCGCAGCTCACTCTTGTAGCAGGAATAGCCAATGTCTTTTTCGCAAGCATACCAAGCTCGGAATATTTAGGCTGCTTGTTCTTCAAGGAGTTTAGTACTTCAGATGCAGGACAGGGGGATGAATCCATCGATAGATATCAAAAGGCTCGTCTGTGTGACCGGTAAATTTTTGTCATTGTTGCTCTGCTCTCTAAATAATTTTAAGCATTGCTTTTCTGTGGCAGGCTGCTCTCCACGATTTTGTACACTCTCTTCGGAAAGCGAAGAAATAATCCACCGTAAGTTTGATTCGGGCTTTGCAGCTGGCCCGGCCCACCCGATAAAAAAAACAAGGTGGCCCGAACCCGGCCCGGGCCCGAGGAGAGAAGAAGTCGGCGTACCCGAACCCGGCCCGCGGGCCGGGCCGGGCTCGGGCTTTCGGGCTACCCGGAGCCCGTGCACACCTCTAATAGGAATGGTTTAGCGAAGGTAAAATAGAAACCAGAAAGAGAGGTATAGAAAGAGTGTAACCTTTATGTTATACTCTGTAGGTTTCGTGACTTTTGGGTCCATGACCGCGTGGCTTTGTGCTGCTTTCATGTGGATCAAACAAATGCAGTACATACGGGGGGTTACAGAAGCAAGCTACTGCATACTAATGAAGCGACGCACGTGCTGTCGTGCAGGCGTACCGCAACGGTTCGAACCCCGTGGAGTCCTCCGGCTCGCCACCCGGCTGGTCGCAAAGACTTCTGTTCGAGCACTCGCTGGCCAACTACCACGTGCCCGGCTTCGACCCGTGTCCAGATATCGTCGCAGCTGCGGTGCCCGTCCTGCTCACCGCGGCGCTCGTCGCCAAGCCCAAGGTAATCGCGTTCCGTACTTTTTTTTTTTTTGCGCAATACTCCAATTAAATTCTGGGTCTTTTCATACCTTTGTTTGTTTGTTTCAAGAACGGTGTCTTTACAGCGCTCTTCCGATCTTATTCATTAACGGGTGAAAAGCGATGTCCATCAATGCTCGAGTTTTGGTGAACGATGTATCGACCGTTTCCGAAGTATGACGAAAATTTACTTGGTAGGCAAAAACTTTGATTGAGTTTATGACCCGGGTTTATGACCCGGTCTACCACGTTGGGACGTGCAGGCCTTGCCCAGTCGTGGCTTGGCGGGCCTGCTGGACGGCCTAGATTTGATCGGCGAGCTCTGAGCTGTGCGAGGCATCGGCACACCTCGCCGTGAGAACATCACGATACATGGCCTTAGTATTTGCTTCACTTTTGCAAACCATGCGTTTGAGTGTAGCAGGTTCTGTACCGCAGCCTTTGCAGGTGCTCTGAATCTGTTAATAAAGTGTATGCTTGGGCGAATTGGTATGAGATCCTTGAACTAAAAAAAAAAAAAGCGCGAAGGACAGAGAACCTGTAAAGTAGGGCAGAGACAACAGTGCTGAAACAATAGGTTTACAACGAGGTCAGGAATGGCTAGGTTAGGCAGTGTCTGCGTCAGCAGGCCTTCGGTCGCTTTACCTCGCAAAGATATTGATTTCCTTCAGCACGTTCGTATACGTGCGATGTTCATGGCACACACTGATATTGTTGAATGGCCTATATCAGTGGATTGTTTTTATCATTTTATCCTTCCTTCTTTGTTTTGTTATAGACTGAGCAGCTGTAGTCCGCCACGGTGGATCAGTGGCTACGGTGCTCGGCTGCTGACCCGAAGGTCGCGGGTTCGATCCCGGCCGCGGCGGTCGCATTTCGATGGAGGCGAAATGGTAGAGGCCCGTGTACTGTGCGATGTCAGTGCACGTTAAAGAACACCAGATGGTCGAAATTTCCGGAGCCCTCCACTACAGCGTCTCTCATAATCATATCGTGGTTTTGGGACGTTAAACCCCAGATATTATTATTATTATTATTACTGAGCAGCTATATATCGCGAGGTTGTGACGAATAAACATTGTTGCGAGTCAGCGCTGGTGTCTTGCGTCCCTCTTGTACTAGTCCTATGCCCGTCGCACTGTCTTTCTTTATTTTAAATGTAGGCTACCGTAGCAAAGACCGGATATGATTATCGCAGCAAAGCGTTAAAATATTCGGAGTTCCTCTCGTTTTTCTAAAAAGATGGCCTTCCGCAATTTCAAGTAAGCTCGGGGCTAAGCTAGTGACAATATTTAGCTGTCCTCCAGTACGGCGTCCGTTGCATATTAGGCGAGAACAGGCCGCAATGGTAATTTAGATCGCTGCTCCGGCCAATCGCGTTTGTCCAATCTGGCCGAACGCGAACCACACGTAAAACACAGGGTATTTCAGATCAGGTGCGTATTGCTAGCTTCCGTGTCTTGGTGCATCCGGGGAAACCAAATTATGTCAATAAAGACGCGCAACTAAAGCATACGTAAAGGCAAAACGCTCGCGGCAACGCGAAGCTTCGTGGCGAAGCAATGCCCAGCCTTATCGTGCTTTTCTTTTCCCGTCTACGTAAACATGTCATTCGCTCGTTGAGGTTTCTCGGTGTTTAGCGAAAGAAAAACGCCGCATGTCCAGCTTTGGTCCACCCTGTCCAGCTTCTGGCCGTAGGCGGTTATCCCCGCAACGACCGGTTGTGCCCAGCGGCTGGGCTGGGCTGGGTCGCGACACGCCTCACGAGGATGCGCGCGGTGATATATGCCGCCAATATTCCTGTCATACGTCGCCGTTCCGTGTACGTTCGGTTCCGGCTGTGGCGGGACCCAGGCGACGTCTTTTATTGCCGGGACGAGTACGACCGGAAAATAAAAAAAAAAGGATCAGAAGTTGTCAACACCCTTACGCTGTCCAGGGACGGTCGTTTGTCTCTCCGGAGGATGGCGATGATAGCGTATTTATTACTTTTTTTTTTGGCGTCGGCTTATATTCCGCTTTCCGCATCCAGGTCCGTTTGTAGAGTAGAGTAGAGTAGATCCTTTAGACCGTGGCACACACCCACGCTGGGGGATTGGCCAAGAACCGGGTAGTTTAGCAAGAAATTCTTAAATATTAGGTTAGATGTCAATTTAAAGATGACAGGAGAATTAATTAATCAAAAATTGGAAATATTAATAATATATGAATAAAAATACTGAAATAAATGTTGATGCGAGCAGTTTGATTAAAAACAAGGAGTTTAGAAAATAAGTAAGGCGGATAAATTTGTTCTACGATCTAAACCTCTTCGATTCTTTAATAAACTTCTCCAAGGCATTGGCAACCTTCCCGTCACTGTGGCCAAGGGACAAAGCCCCGAAAGAAAGAACATTTGGTACATTTAGATCAATTCTAAGGATTCGGAAAACAGCACCTAAAGTACTTTTGCGCAATGTAAAGTACCTATTACAGGAGATGAGGTAATGTTGTGTTGTCTCATGTACTCCGCAGAAAGAACAGTTAGGGGAAGCTGCCAGACCAGCTCTGTGTAAATAAAAATTTAGATAAGGAGTCTGACAGCGTAGTCTAGTGATTGCGACTTCAAGTTCTCGTGTTTGACACATTTTACTGTTCCAATGGTGACTGAGGTGTTGAAATTCTAATGTGGCTGTTAATGCCGGCGCAGAAAACTCGTCCAACATCATTTTTCTCCTTATTCTAGCGCCTATAATGAATCGCGAAGCCGGTAATAAATGAATAACCGGACCATTCAGAGATGACTTTGCTAGCGCATCCGCCATTTCATTCAGAAACAAGCCCTTATGTCCTGGGAGCCACACCAACTTAATCAAGTTTATATGCGGGGGAATTAATGATTTGAATGCACTTAGCACATGTGAGTCCTCATTTGAAGTGAGGGAAGAGCACACCGATAAAGAATCTGTCAAAATTACTGCGGAACTTGTTGATGCTGTTGTTTTGCGGAGCGCTAGAATAATCGCTGAAAGTTCGGCCACAAAAATAGGAACAAAATCAGGGAGGCGAAGAGAAAATGACCAATCTAGGGCAGGAGAGAAAATACCAATTCCACATTTTTCGTCACATTGGGAAGCATCAGTTGCTATGACTGTTTGTATTGGGGAATGTACCAGGTAATCACTTAAAATGGAGTTTAAAAACGGGTACGACATTAGTTTAGCATTTTTTGGAAAGATATCATCAAATTGTATGGTAATAGAATTGCTGTTATTACTGATTGGGGTAATGTCTCTAATTTGAACGTTCAACTTGTCCAGAAGGCACTGTATAACCAGAATTTGAGGCGTGCGGAATCTCGGCCAGTATGCTCCAAAAAACAAGTCCGGATGGGAAATAAATACTGTTTCTGAACGTCTTACAGTGGATTCGTACAGTCTTAGAAAAGATTGCACCGCTAACAATTTAAAACGGGTAGCAAGTGAGGGTATCCGAGCTTCCAAATACAAAACCTTGATTGCAACAAATTTAGGAAGGCCTAAACACAGTCTCAAGGCTTGTCTTTCGATGATTACAAGAGGATGAATTTTAACAACAGGCGCCCCCCGCATATAAGATGCACCCAAACTCCAGAATCGGCCGAATGTACATGCAGTATATTGATAGGAGCGTTTTTCTACGCATACCCACCCGGCAATTGCTGATCTTCCGCAATAATCCGACCGCCCGAGTACCCTTTCCTGTGGTGTATTCAATGTGATACTTCCAAGTCATGGATTGGTCATATATTACACCAAGATATTTTACTTTATCTACTTGTGGAATATTTGCAAGATGATAATAAAGCGATATGTGAAAAGGGTCTTTTAAAGGGAATGTTAGTAAAGCGCTTTTGTTGACATTTAAATACAAATGTAATCCATCAAGCCACCTTTCTATGGCTGATAAGTATGATTGTAATATAGCGTATAGCTGGTGAATGTCATCTGCTGATGAAAAAAATGCAATATCATCAGCATACACATATGTTTGTACGTCCGCATGTCGTGGAATGGAGCTCATTAAGATGTTAAACAACACCGGTGAAAGGACTGATCCTTGCGGGACGCCTCTTGTTTGCGCATACGTAGAAGACGATATGCCGCTTTGAAAACAGTAGAACTTTCTATTTTGTAGAAATTCCGCAATCCATGCCTGGATATACTTTGGGAAGTTAAGGTTGCGGAGCTGATTAATCAAAACTACTGGCTCAACACTGTCATATGCTTTTGCGATGTCCAGAGTAACCAACGCAGCATACTTCCTTTCCCTTCTAGCTAACTGAATGCGACTTTCCAAGTCTATATGGGCCTGCCATATAGAACATCCTGATCGGAAGCCAATTTGGGATGGATTGAGGATTTCTTGCTCATTAATGAAATTTTGAATACGAATATTTAAAAGCCTCTCAATCAGTTTTACCAAATTTGATGTTTGCGCGATCGGCCTAATGTTGTCCAAGGCATATCCCTTACCCGGAATTTTAAGTAATGGAATCACTTTCGCAATTTTCCATTCAGATGGGAGCCACGCCATTCTTAGCGAATAATTAATAACATCTAATAAATAATCTTGGCATTCTTTATTTATCACTTTAAGCATGGCCGACGTGACTCCGTCCGGGCCAGGAGCCGCTGACGGAAGGCTAGCTACCACATGGGATAGCTCAGACCCGGAAATTTCTGTAAATTCTACACCACTTAATGCATCCAAAGTAGGAGGTGATAGTTGGGAAGAAAAACGACATTCTAGCCCCCTACCAATCACTTCCAACGAATCTTTTATTTCTTGCGGAGACAAAACGATAGAATCTGCATTGATAGGCCGCGGAATCATTTTCTTTTTTACGCATAAATCTATATAATGCCCTTTTATTGTTTGATTTTGAAAGATGATCGAACGTCCGAATATCATAATTTTCTTTTGCTTTGGAAACTGTTCGTTTAAATGCGCCAGCGCAGAACTGGTAGTCCTTCCAATTTTGAGGGCATTGATTGTACAGCAACTTTTTCCAGGATGCTTTTCTGCGCCTATAGTCCCTCGAACAATCCTCAGTCCACCAAGGAGAATTGGGGTTCATCTTAGCTGACGGGACCACAAACTCAGCTTTCTCTCGGGAATTCTTTAACACAGAACAGATGCTCAAAGCTTTCAACTTCGTGCTGTCATCTGATATCGAAGCGAATGAAGCGAGGAACGATTCTTTAAATTTAGTGTAATTGATAAACCTATGTGCATTAGAAACTGACGGGGAAGTCGGACTCATTATTTCGAACGTTATCGGCAAGTGGTCGCTATTTTGATACCATGGACCGAGAAAAAG